>CAUYPK010116625.1:0-72348 GCA_963574355.1 Loris lydekkerianus | reverse complement strand
GTTTGTGTGGGTTGTCTTGGGCTGTGTTGGTTGTGTGTTTTGGTGGTTTGAGTGTGGATGGATGGTTGGGTGGATGGGTGGATGGGTGGGTGGATGGATGGATGGATGGGTGGATGGGTGGGTGGATGGATGGATGGATGGATGGATGGATGGATGGGTGGATGGAGAGACGCATTAATAGATAAATGGAGAAATTGTATACAAATCACACACACATCGTAACCATTGCATTTTTATTTTTATAGGTCTGATTTTGAGACTGTCTTCTCTTGTCTTCTATGTTTGGTTGACACATTTACCACTAATATTCCCTGAACTTTACTTACCCTGAGTGAATTTGCTCCCGTCCCACACTATAAGGATGAAGCTCACCAGTTGATCAAAGGAGTAGGAATCCTATGTGAGAGGCTATCTCTTCTTTGGGAATGCTACCATCTTTTCTGATGGTAGTCTTTGCTTGAAGAAAGATTTTAAATTGACCACACCATTTGAAATCCCCAGAACAATGCTCATGTTTTCCTAAATTCACCATGAAAAATATGTTATAAAATATATTAAATCCTACTTGAAACATTTTAACAATATTATTCTATTTTAAATACTTAAAGAAAATATGTCAATTAACCCAGGAGCAAATTGGCCCTCACGCAACCGGTTTGATTATGTTAAAATAGCATTTTTCAAAATCTATTAAATTCCTTTTAAGAAAAAAAAGTATCAATTATCTTAAGATTGGATTAAATTATTTTCTTACAATTTTTAGTTAAATATGTACAAAAATGAAATTATTTTATTCATTAGCTCTTACTCCACTGTGGAACTGAAGCACATCTATAAATTAATTTTTACTTAAACAACAAAACCAATAAAATTCAAATTTCCTGCTGCTTATTAAAATAAACGACATCATTTTGCTGAAACTAAATTACTGATCACAATCAAATGGATTCTGGCTGATTAGAAAGATCAGAGCATTTTGTCTAGGTTGGATACATGTATAATCACTGGAGACTAATGATTCAATTCTCCCTTCAACTGTTTTTATTAGACTGTTTTTTAAGGTTCATTTATACAGTGCTCCACACGTTATCTGGCCTACACTTGCATGAGCGCATCCTTTATATGTTAACTTCATCTCTGTTCTCTTCTTATGTACCTTAGTATTTAAAATAATTCATGGTGTCAAAACCATATACAACCCAAAACAAGAAAAGACTAAAATAATGTAGCATTTTTTAGCCACAATTTTTTTCAAAGATACTTGTATTATTTATAATATATTGGGCTATATTGTCAATGCAAAAAAAATTAATTCCTGTGAAATGTTTTCAGACCCTAAAAATCTTTTCAACAGGCACCCAAGAATCCAGGGTCCCCATTTAAGAAATACTGTAATAATTATATATTATTAAACCATAACAGACTAAATGAGATCATTTGAGGGGTTTTAAAGTTAGCAAATATGAGTCACAACATGAATTAATCTTGAATTTGTGTACATATGAACAAAACTTTTGTGCTAATTTTTCATCCTGTCCAATAACTTGCGTTAAGCACCAAATCTGGGCAAAGCTCAATAAGGGGACCTTCAGGAGTTGCGACAGTGACAAACAGGAGTTCTTCACATGGGAATCTTCCCATGACAGGAAATCTGAGCCTGTGTACCTGCATAGGGTCATGCAAAGTGTACTAAACGCCAAAGAACGATACTAGATTTTGCATAAGTCCTGACTCTTAGAGAGTTTGCTTGTTGGCCCTTCTGTTTTCCCTTATTTAAGAGAAAGAACAAGAGAATAATCAGGAATCCTAAGTTCTAATGTCAGTTCACCTCTTGGCTGTGTGAACTTGGGCAAATTTCATAGCCATACCTGCCCTTATTTCCTCTCTACAAAATTAGAGGATTTAGACAAAATCATCTCTAAAAGCCCCTTTAGTCTAAAATTGTGTCATGCTAAATTGAATTGTGTAGAGCATCATTATAAATTAATAAATAGTATCATTACTATTGCTTCATTTTTGAAGTTACAATCCACACAATTTTGTAATATAAAAAAAAAAACAAAAACACTTTTTTGTTTTTAACTAGATTGAGGCTGCAAAGTATATTGCATCGGTATATGACCAACATTTTTTGAAACCTTGCTAACATACTAAAACTCTTTCAGAAATAATTTAATCAGCCTGTCAATGTTTACTTTCGTCTTTGAATAACAGAAGTTTGAATTAGGGCTCTGCTTCCACAGAAATGACGCTCCCAACATAAAGGAAATATTCAATCACATTTTGTTTAGTTTTAGTATATAAGGGACTTTACAGTATCTTAGTTGTTTTAAAAATGATATTTTAGGTATGATACTTTTAATAAGAATATCCAATTTTCTGGTCTAACCCACTGTTTCCTCCTCTACAAAATGGGAGCAATAATAGCAAGTAAGTTGTTAAGATAATGAGGACAAATCCCTTAGAAAGTATTTGGCACATGAGGAGCAGTATGATATTTCTTAAATGCTGCTTCTACCTCTGTTACTGCTGCCTAGATTAGAGTGTGTAAAGTGCATCCCTTAAGAATATACATAGTCACATGTCTAGGAAAAAAATCAGTTAGCTAAACAGATAAAGGCAAATACTCTTAATCAGGTAATCCAGCTTTTAAAATTCAGATAAATTCTGTCCAAGCGGATTGTTGATTCCAAAAGACTAGGGTGGGGTGTGGAAGGCTTTCCAACAGAGGCAGAATATAAATGAGCCCACCAGGTAACAACAGGTAGCTTGTGAGTGTGCAAAGTTTGATTGTGAGCTATAATGGAATTTCAAGAAAAATGTATTCTGATAATTTTACTAAAATTATGAGAAAAAATATCCCACCACTCTTCCTTGTATCCAGTATAACTTATTTCTAAGGGTGCCATAATTGGGCTTATTTCCTTAGTATTGTACATACTTTTATATAAAGAAGATGGAAAGTGAAAGTCTGTAGAATCTATATCTATTCTAAAATATATTTCTGATTTCAAAAAGCTACTTCTATTTTTGGTTGATGATATGAGGATATGAACATCATTTCCTTAATCTTTTTGACTAGGTTATACAAAATTAACTTTGATTTGCTCCAGTGGAAGACATTTCAAGCTAAAAACTACTTATCTGGAATCTTACAGACTGATCATTTTAATGACAAGCTTCTTTTTCTTAAATGAAACCATTGCCCTTATAAGATGGGTTTATACCAAATGGACTTAAACATCCTTGCAAGACTATCTAGAAAAAGTAGTAGCTCTTTATAAAGAGACCATCAGATATAAAATATGAAGAGACCATCAGATATATCATTACTTATTCAAATTTAATCTTTCCAAGTTTTTCATAATTTATCTTATCCCTGCTCATCTGGAAAATGTCATCTAATCACAAGTATACATTTCAAGGCATCTTCATGTTTTAAATCAGAGTGTCTTTGCAAATCAGCATACAAATTTGAATGATATTTTCTAGACTAATATAAGCACTATGAAATGCATTAAGGTTAAATTCAAAATGAATCCTCTCTTCTGTCTTTGAATCTATTTTACAGGGTTTATAGATATTAAATTGTTTCTATATGTGTCAACAGCTCTTTAAAAATAAAGTACCATGCAAATTAAGTAATTTTCTTAGTTCTGTGTTTTTGTTTAGCTTAGCTCCCAAAATGCCGATTTCTTTTCTTCTTTTTTTAGTGTATATATACAGTATATGTTTATGTTATATACGTGTTTCTGTTTTATCTGCAATTAAACGTTATATTGTCCTTTGATGGGGGAACAGTGAAAATGAAGTTAAATCCACAGCACTCTTGGGTTCCTTTTCCTCGTGGCTGTTTTAGGCTTCTCATTGCCGTACTTTCTTTTGTTACTCTTCATTACAGAGGAGGTGTCTGCAAGGATAGTTCAAGTAGTCACTGCTGAGGCTGTTGCAGTCCTGAAAGGTGAACAAGAAAAAGAATCTCAGCATAAAGACCAGCCTGCACCTCTGCCTCTAGGTAAGTGAGAAGGGCCTCAGGTCACGTGGCTCATTTGCTGTACCTGATCCCAGGATAAAGTCTTCATGTTCCAAAGATAAGCTACAACTTATACTTTGCTTTTGTGTGTATCATTCATCAAACTCACCTACTGAAATGTATTGGGACCTATTTTCACCTTTTTAACCTGTTCATTGTGGTATTTGGGTAGGTTTTTAGTTAGGGTGATAAGCTTATAGTTAGATTTTTCCATAAATGGCTCTTCATATTTCATTTTCTGGATCACTACAGACAGTTGTTATAAAAATGAAGCCAATGCATTTTTATTTAATGAAGCTCACCCATAAGGAAAATGTATTAAGACTTTTGTTCAAGGTGGTTGTTGCCCTTTATGGATTTTGGTGAATGATTATCTACACTATAGCGGTGTTTAACTCTTCCTGGCTTCCTCAACCTATAACCAGAGCTTTGTTATAACCCCCTGACTTTGTATTTCAGACGAGGTACCTCTAAGGGCACTGAATACCACTGTCCTATCCCTTCACCACAAGCCAAAAGCCTTCCAGGGCAAGACAAATACTGAAACACTTATTTGCCAACGTAAACTCTCTGCTGAGGGCTGTTGCCCCTACTGATCGATTGACAGACAGACAGATAGTTGTATCTGAATATACGTGAATATACAAGAGAGGAGTCTCTTTTAAATTCAACAGATATGTTTACCTTAAAGTTATATATACCCGATCCATGAGTATGGCTTTTAAGGTCTAAAATTACCACATATCCATATTAGCCTCTCTTATAGGCTAATCCATCCTTAATATTCAATTTTATGATTGGTACCTCTTTGTCTGTTAAAAAGGAAGGAAGAAGAATAGTCTTCCCTGACATAGTAATAATTTAGAATATACTCAATATGATATTTTTAATGCTAATTTTTTTTAATTATCAAGGACTATTTTTCTCTTAAAACAAGAAAAAATGTAATCTGAAACAGTAACCTTTGGTCTATTCTTCACTTTTATTCTTTGCAGTAAAACTCAATTTTTTTAATTTGAAATTTTAAAATATGCCATGCAGAAGCCCACAGAATAAGAATCTAAGCAGTCATCTGTCATCCCAACGCTGCCTCTACTAACTGGTTTATGAAAGCAAAATTTACGTAATCTTTAAAATAGATTTTACCGCTGGCTTTAAATGAGAAATATTTCCTTTTGAACTTCCTTACTTTCATATGAAGGGTCATAAGGAAGGTAAGTATCTTGAAAAGGAAAACTTGGCGTTAACTGTGAATGAATTATGTTTAGCACCTTCCTTTGTTCCTTCTTCACATATAGTGCTAAGGCCAGAAGGTTACTCAGCCTCTACTACAACCACACGGTTTATGTCTAAAGATTGCCTCAGGCTATGAAATCTTCGATTTTTGCTTTCTGAACATACATAGCAAAAGATGGGTTTTGACATTAGACTGAATGGACAAATGTTTAAAAGTAAGTCCCGTAAAATAACTCTAAGTGATCAAGGTAAAATCTATTTCTAGATCAAGTACTTTAGCAATAGAGAATTTTAATATTTTTCTCAGTCTACCTAAATCCAAACTAAAATGACTGTGTCTTTACATGTTAAATTAGGGCCAAAATGAAATATTTTATTAATTGAACAAATAGACAGAAATTAATGAGATTAATGATAGAATTTTAGCAGGCACTTAATCCATTTTTTATACAGAAGAAAAAACTGTTTAGGGAACAATACTAAATGTTTGTCTCTCTTTTTTCTGTTTTTGAGACAGAGTCTCACTTTGTCAACCTTGCTAGAGTGTTGTGGCATCACAGCTCACAACAACCTCAAACTCTTGGGCTCAAATGACCCTCTTGCCTCAGCCTCCTGAGTAGCTGGGACTACAGGCACTTGCCACAACACCTGACTATTTGTCTTATTTTTTGGATTTAAAAATATATAAACCAATTAGTGGGCCTAAAAATAAATCAAATGCAGCTTACTATTGAATCTTTTCCTGAATTTTACAGAAAAGCCTTTTTTAAATGGCAAAACTGCCTCCACATCTACAAGCCTAATAGGATTAATTATTGTATCTCATTTTTCCATTGTTTGATCTTTAGCAGCTGAAGAAACCCCTAATCTGCCTCCTTCTCCACCTCCGTCGCCAGCCTCAGAACAGACTGTAACAGTGGAAGAAGGTAAGGTCTACTGGACTTTTCAAGGTTTGTCTTCTAATAAAGGGTATATAATCCACTTCAATCCATAGCCCTGGACTTTGGTTTTGGTTAATATGTAATTTACCCAAGCTTTGGAGTTGTCTGTTTGAAATTGTCAAGAGGAAACAAAGACCTTCAATAATCACTTAGCTATATAAAATTTGGGGTAAAGGAATATGATAAATAAAAAAGAAGAAATCATTTGATAAAAGAAAAGATAACGTTGTGTTTAGTTCCTTGCTATAATAACTATAGAGAAGCCATTTATTTTAGATAGAGTGCTTTGACAGGAAAGATGCAATCCTGTTTTGTAAGTGACTAAACAAATATATATATTATATATACATATGTAAAAATATATAAATGTAATATATAGATATAGATATAAAAATGTAATCCCCAGTATAGCAATATATAATTATTAGGTCAGATTAGGGTCAGATTTACTGATGAAATCAATACTTCCCTTGTAGAAATACCAAAAATTGTCCCTGTTTTTCTATAATATTGCCAAGACCTTCCCCAGAGTCTGACCCATAATAAACTCAATAAATATTAATGAATAAATGAAGAAGTTCATGAATGAACCTGCTATTGAGAGCAGTGAACTGGAAGCTGAGATCATGGCTTCTTTCCTGCTGAGACCTATTACTGTCCATGAATCTATTTATGTACTTACTCAACAGGAATGTCATGTCAGCTTTTTAGTCCTCCTTGATAAAACAGAGGGATGCCTTTGAAGAATATTCGTTCAGAATCTGAGATGAAAGGCACTACTTAAAAGGAAACCATTACTGGTTCTCTAACTTAGTTCATTTAACTTTTGTATATTGTTTGAGAGTTAGAGGGATAAGCAGAGGAGAACTCCAGCTCAGTTGTTTCAATGTAATTTTGTTTTCCTAGACTGAAACTAGAATTTAAAAACTATTCTATTGATTTCTTCATTTATCTTTTCTTCTGTTGTCACTTTAGAGATCATTTTACTATGTTAAAAACTAAACATTTATCACAGACTTATCTTTTTATAATTTGTAATTAGGTTCAGTTAAAATATGCTTTGATTTCCTATATATAAAAATCTAATTACTAAACCATATATTATCAACCCCAATATAATGAAGTTTTATCACAAATTAATAAATCTAAGCTTTTTTAAGCAAGGCTTTTTTCTTACATTAGGGCTTCCCCCCCTCCCCATTGATTTACTGCCTGAAATTATGTTAAACAAACTAAATTATTCTAAGGGATAAAAGAAAATATGGGAGAAATAATCAGCATAACAGCCACTGATTATTAGTTAATTCCTTTAACTCATTTCCTTAAAATGTGATTTGATCTTTTACTTTATAGATTGAAAGATTGAGGGGGGAGGCTTATATCTATTCATTTGCACATATTGAGAACTTACAATGTTCCAGGCACTCTTCAAAGGCTGAGTATACACGTAGGAATAAAACAGACATGATCCTTGCTTTTAAGGAGCACACTGTCTAGTGGAGAACAGAAACCCAATAAATAAGCTTATAAATAATTTCAAGTGGGATTAGCACTAAGGTAGAAAAATATAAAGAGCTTTAAGATAGAACAAAAAAGGAACCTTATTTCATAGGATGGTGAGGGAATGGTTAAGGAGCTGAGCCCAAAAGCATCAGGAAGTGTTTAGCCAAGAAATGGAAGTGAAGAAAGCTATACATGCACACACAGCTGAGCAAGAAGATGAAATGTCCTGAGAACTGAAGGGGGTCTGTGGCTAATGGGCAGTGAGAAATGGAAAGCGTAGTGAAGGAGTGTCAGAGTAAGCAATGGCCGCTGAGGTCAGCACCTGGACTTCACTCCAAATGCAGTGAGAAGCTTGACATGAAACTTGCACCTTCCTCAGGTCATACAAAATGTTTCTGAGCTCCTTCTTAAAGCCTTTCAAGTGCCAGAGAATCCTCTTAGCCCAGAGAGGGCATATGATGCTGACTGTGTTCTATTCCACAAATCTACTTGAGGTCAAGGCATTTGCTTTTTTTACTCTATATAGACATTGGAGCAGAAAGTGAAGAATCAGAGTTCTCCTAGATATCTAAGAATTCACCTCGCCTGCCTCCTGGAGGGTAACATAAAATGTATAATGAAAATATCAATAAATAGAACATGGAATCACTTTCACATTTGGTAACTTAGGTGTCAACTCTCCAGAGTGACTGTTCTTTTACATTTTGGAATGTCTTCTCAAGCTGCTTCAATATATTCAGGGAAAATACCAATTTACTTCTTATTTTTAAAAAAATGGATGTTATTTTCAGACAAAACTTATATTTTTGCTTTTACAAAACGTTTTAAACCATATGAAAGCTTGATGATTTGCTTTTTTAAAAGGGAAAACAATTTTTGAGATTTATGAGAAAATATATGTGCATATTTTATAAACTCTACCTCTTTAAAAACCGGATATTATACTAACAGTAAACATGTGAAAGGTATCGGGTCTAGACAAACCATTGACTCTCTTTTTTTTTTTTTTTTCCAACTATAGTTAAATAATATACAACAAAGTTTTTTTAAGTTAACTTTTCAGAAAATAAATCGGGGGTAAGACACAGATTGAACTGTTCAATTTTTCAAACCAATTAGTCTATAAAGGGCCAGACCAAATTTCATCAGTCTATTGCTTATGTATGACACCAGGTCAAGTAGAAAAAGAGCAGGTGGATTTCTTTGCTTTGTCTAGGAGATTATTGACTCTCCCTGACACACCCTCACAGCAATTTTACATTAAGGGTATAGTGACTGCCTCAGTCTGACCCTTTTATACTAATGGAAGAAAGTTCTTAAATAAAATTAAGTAATTCAGTGATTTTGAATATACACTTTCTTTTTTAGTAATTATCAAACATTTTGAAAGCTCTTCTTTCCCAAAGGGGAAATAGTAAGATTTCACTATAAAAAGATTAAGATGTTAATTACTGTCATTTAGGAATATTCATTTGTCACAATTAATGTAATATTATTAATTCCCAGAACATGTGCTTATTCTGGGAAACATTTACATAGGATTTTGAAGGAAAAATTAAATATGCACACTTACGAAGGACACCACGGTACCGTAAACCAATACCATACTAGGTTGTGATGTTTTCAGACTTACCTCCTTTTTCTCTTCAGCCTAACCATAATAGTTGTCCCTTGGACTGAGCTGTTAGAATTTGGAAGCCTGTGCAAGTACAATGGAATCATCTGAACACAGAACCAGGTTTCCTTTTGCCCACTTAGGTTTGCTCCAGAATTCTAGGGTGATGTTTTCCTGTGTTATGGATGTGGTGACATAATAATTGCTCATCTGAGAGCAGTGTCCTCCATATCATTCTGGGGCAGCAATAACAGTCAGCAAACTAAGGACTCCTCAGTGAAAAGCAGGCAGAATGGAAGGGGCTTGGAAATGATGGAGAGCAGGTGGGGTCAGCTACCATCAGCTGTGTGCTATGATGCCACAGCAAGCCAAAAGAACTGAGTCAGTGATACTCCAAGAGATGTAGGCTCCAAAGGGGCTGACATACCAAGGCTCAGTCTAGTGTGGCAAACCTTATTTTAACCTAATGTGAATTTTCAAATCCTTTAAACGAAAAAGCTTGAATAAAAGTAAACTGGAGAAAATTTGTTCCTCCATTGAAATCAGGTAAGCTTCACTTTCAAAAATTATAGTTATGCAAAAAAAATATGTAAAAGTTTAAGGTTTATAAGGTTACCCTGCCCTTCACTATATTACTTTGTTAAGTTAAATAGAATATTTTCTGGCAAAGGCGGATTCCCTAAAAGCATGTCTACTTACAGTAAAAGGATGCATGCAATCAATCTTGCCCTTATATGGCAAAACTATGGGAAAAAAATTCGTTCATTATGAAGTGAATTTGATTTTCACAAATCTCTTTAACTCCAACTTTAATATATCAACTGAGGGGGAAGAACAGAGGGACACTTGTCTGAATACAATGAAGACATAGATGCTAACATGTACAGTATCAAACATACTGTGCTTTACATTTTCACAGGTATCTTCTTATTTAATCCTCCCAGTGACCCAAAGAGATAGATAATATTCATTTCCACTTTTTTGCCAAAAATACTATGGTTTATATCTCGATAGGTGGCTTATCTAGAATTCAAGTCCAAATATAAATCCTGCAAATAACATACTGTACCCTAAAAGCTGTCGTTCATCAAGTCTCTTACTCTGAGACTTTGGAAGAAAATTATCTTCAAATGAGAGTTCTTTGCTACAATCTACTATACTAATTTCCTTTGTTAAAAATACTCCCCAATAAATATTTGATTCATTTACTTAAAATTACTGTGTGTCCCATCTCTGTTAGGTGTGACCCAAAAGCACTCAGCTATACAAATCTTCTGTTCATCGTGGGAACCAAGTGTAGTGTTTTCAATAGCCGTAGTCCCCTCTCACATAGTTCCCTGGCACTTCTGGAACTTGTACTATAGATGGACTTTAGGCTCTCAGGTGTGGACTAGAGACTGGAGCACATATACCTCATAGTACCAGGACTTTGCCAGACACTCTTTTTGAAGTGGCCTTTGGCTTGAGGCCAGACATCTACTACAGAGAAGGCACTTTTCCACTAAAGCTGTCAAAGTCTTTCTCGTTGTTTTTGTTGTTCTCTGCCTAGAGTGAAAGTTTTCAAAATAGAGGATACTATTTTTTTTTTAATGGCATAGATCTAAGGCAAGGTTCCAGGCTGTTTTTACCTTTTGGCACTGTCAAAAAGAGCAGTGACAGCAAGAAAGAAATGGCCCAAATCTTCAAAAATAATACTATAATATCCAATAGTAGTGCCTTTGTTCTCAGCTTCAAATTCTTTAGTTTTATAGTATAGTCTGTTCTGCTTCCTGGTAAAAACGTGCTGAAAAGTAGAGGAGCATATTCTCTTTTATTTCTTGATTATGCATGCAGCCCACTGTACATATTACAAGTTTTAGAAGTAGCCGGCATAGATGGGGAGTTTACAATCTGAGGGGAGTCACTGGAGAAAATGTGAATGGCTAGGACATGTGACAAGCCCAGGACTATGATTCAGTCAGTGTTGTAGGCTAGGTTTTGGACAATTATCTGCTCAGCTGTGAAATCGTGCCTCGTTGAACTAAGAATATAGCATGTTATTTTAGGTTTCTGCCATCCCATGGTATTATAAGCATCATGGCTGAGAGCTTTCTGAGTGCCCATCCAGAAACAACTTCTGTGGAATGATCAGCAAATAATGGGCTTAAAAGATTACATGTATTCTCTCTGCAAAATGTTATTTTAGTCTCCTTATGATTTCAGGCTTATTTCTAGTTGTCAGTGCCTTGTTGCTGAATATAAGTTACTGTCCTAAAAATACAGTGCATTTTCACATTAATGCTGTAACTCGTCTATTTAAATTCTGATACATAAAAACTATACAGATAGATACTATAGACTTAGTTCTTACTGAGAATTGAAAATTTTTAAACTGATTTCTCAATGCAAGTAAGTAATTAGTAAAGTTAGTAACTGCCATATTGGCCTGAGATGTAATGTCTACTCTACATCAGAAGCCAAATCATGCCCCTTCTCATAGTCCTTAAAGCTTATTCAATTATGAAACAATCTCAATGTGAAGCAGACTGGTCTACGGTTGTATATTTAAGGAAATAAATTTTAAGTAATGCAAATTTTCAAGCCAAGATACAGGAAAGGACAGACGTTATAGTAGTTACTTTAGCATTTGGATGAAAAATGTGCAATAAGAGGTTGGAAACATAAAAACAGCCAAGATCCAGTAGTGTAAATGAAATTCATGGAATAAAAGGTGTTGAGGCATCTGAAGCCAACTCTGTAGAAATTTTCAGCTAGGTGTATCTCTATTATGCGTTCAGAAGAAATACAAAACATAAGAAAACAAGTTTTTAATCCCAGAAATCTATATCCTTTCACAGACATGCAAATGGGAGCCAGTTTTTAAAATGATACCTTTAGATACCGCATTAACCTTAGCATCCAAAGAGACAGAGCTATGCTTACTGCTGTCTCCTTATCAAGGCAGGAAAGAAGAATAATGCATTATGGATTCTTAGAAAGGCTGAAATCAAAATTACTTTCTGTTTAAAGTCATTAACTAAAACTTAAATTAACCAAAACACTATTTGTGCATCCTGGATTATTAAAATGATGTATCTAATGGGCCCATTTTCCCCCTTAATCGTATAGGCATTAGATCCTAACAATTTTCTTCTTTTTCAACTTAAAAATATACAGGAAGAGAAGAATTAATCTTCATGAAATAATTGCTTCCAAAGAATGCATTTGTTTTGTAATGCTTGTCTCCATTGCAAAGTTTCCTTGGTTATTCTGACTTGTTTGAGAGGAATGTACAAGCGATTTCTGTTTTGCAGCAGGGCTATCAATGCTTTTGATTCATTTAGACCAATGGCAAACTTGCTCAAGAGCTTAGTTAAAATTCAGCAGCTGCTGAAGCATGAAACATTCGCTGTCTCCCATCCGCCATCAGCGTGGCCTTGCTGCTTCCCCATCCTGCTGCGCTGCTCCTGTGGCTCTTGGTGTCCTTGAGTGTTTGTCTTGTCTGTCTGATCTTGTGTCTGTCTCGTTCAGTTCTCCCTGCAGTTTCTTCCTGTGTGTTTGTAGACGAAGGGGCCGAGGATCAAGTAGGTCCTCTACACAGGTTCCCCAGCCACGAACCTGCCCCCAGCGGGGAGAGGCGCGGACTCCTAGCCCCCTGCATCTCGGTGTCTGTGCCTGATGATGACCCTTACAACTCCGAGGAGGAGTACTATGAGCACCCTTTATTCAGCTCAGAATGGACAACCTCTAGTGTGCTCCCCAGTGTCTCGGCGCAGAGTGCAGAGGCCCTCTTAGGCCAGGAGAGAGGTGAACGGAGCATGGTCCCCTTTGGCTCCTACTCCCTGGCTTGCAGCTTGGACCACATCACCATGTGAAGTGTGCCTTCCTATGGGGTGGGAGGGACAGGAGCCTGTTTTCTCCACATGAAAGTGAAGTCTCTATGTAAGTTGTATCCATCCAAATGCCTCAGCAATTTATATAAAAGATTCCTTACTTGAAGCACATGAATATTCCTTTTTCTATATCATTGCTTCTGAGAAAGAGAGAGAGAGAGAGAGAGAGAAGCAAAAAAAAGTTCAATTACAGCATGACTCCATTCTGCTCCCTGCCAATAAAATCAGTTGGGGAAGAATATATTCTTAACCCAAACCAAAGATGTCCCTAAATACCATTTCTTTTCCTCCTTGTGTGCATAATATTTCACGGACCAGCCTTAAATTGCATTAGCCTTCTTATTCATGATAGCTCTTTTAAAAAGAAAGATTGAAGAATCTTTAGAGCTGAATAAGTGTTGTGAAACAAACTGATTTCCCCATATCATGTAATTAATCATCTACAGAAACCACAGAGGCTTCCTAGGTGGCTAAATCTTGGCTCACATCAGTAGAGCTGGGTTAAAATGAGGGAAATGATTCAAATTCTTCATCATTCTAGCCTCCTAGGGCTGGGATACTAGAGTACAATTGCCCATAGTGGGGATAAAATAAGAAGGTAAAAGGATGCAATTTGTCTCATCCTAACTAGGTAGCTTTGTAAAGGGGGAGGGGGAAGTACAGTTAGATACATTTTTCTCAGGTGAACAGTTCATTTTCATATGGGACAATATTTAATGTGAGGTCAGTTAGTTCCAAGGCAGTAAAAAATAAGCTTACTGCTCAGTAACTACGGTCATGGTAATAAGCTTCTTCAAAGGTCCTTTTGAAAACAAAGAGCACCCATCGCTCAGACACCCTGATCAAGAAATATAACCCACATTAAGTGCAATGAATTTCTTTTAATAAGGTGAACTTCAAACAATTTTTAAAATGTTAAGTTTTGAATAATAAACAAGTATGGCTGAAATAAACATGATTTGTACAAAATAAGCAAATGGAAACCTAAAAAGTTACATAGAATTGAAAACATGTAAATCGACTTGGTGAGTTCATCCAGTACAGTGAAGGTGCTAGTAAAGGTGCTGTAGGAAAAGTCTTTTGATTGTCATCAAAATCTATGGCATAATAAAAATTTACTTAAAATAACAATTTATAATCTGAATTTGTAAATGCTACTTACATAATTAAATTACAAAATGAAAGTGTCTCTGAGGACTAAATGGGAGGAGACAGATGAAGTAGTTTTCTCTCTCTCTTTTTCTCCCCTAAGGGTGTTAATATTTTTCAAGAAAAGAAAATTTCTTTCTTTTCTATCTGCAGTCTTTTCCACAGGGCTATTTACATAATGTACGATTGTTTCACAGTAATTTCACAAGAATCTTCCATTTACAAACTATACAATAGCTTCTCTATTTCTTTCTAATTTCTTAAGTGATAAAATGAGATTTATTTTTACTGGCATTTGTAGTCTAAATGAAAAATAAATGAACATGATAATTCATAAACTTCATAAATTTGCTCTTTACAATTTAAATGTAACTCTTTTCCATGTGATACACATCTTTGGGGGGTATTTTGGCAGTTAGATTGCTTCTCAATTAATTTTCCTTGGTGATTTTGTTTTGAATCTCAGAAATAAGATGTTATTGCCAATGTGCACATTGTCTTTCTTAGTGTCCAACATTACTGATATTTCAGGGAGTTAAAAAAATATATAACAGTTGGGTCCCCGGGGTAGATTTTTACAAAGAGAATGATTTAGATTGTACTTTGATCTTATTTTTTCAAAACATTTTACTTCTTAAAATTTTTAATGTCCTTCAAACCCATATAATGCAACAAGAGTAACATTAATTAACTTAGTCCTTTGCCTTGTAAATACTAAATAAATTTTATAGTCTGTAGTTTTGATGCACTTTGTCATAAAGCTGTTCAGGTGGTTGGTTGGGTATTATATTCAAGGAAGGCTTTTTCTTTATTCCCCGTTTTCTTTTCTTTTTCTTTCTTTTTTTTTTTTTTTTTTTTTTTAGCAAATTTTGTACATTTTAAGTAAAGCAGTCCAGAATTCTTATGTAGGGGCTTCCTGCATTGGAGAAAACAGCATAGGTCTAACAAATTTAAAGTTTTCTTTTTTCTCCCCCCCCACCCCCCACCCCACCCCCAGTACATTAGCACATTCATTTTTTCACAACCATCTGTTAATCCGGCAGCATCTCTCTTACTTCCGGCAAACTTTCCACCTGCGATAACTGGCTGCCATTTCTACTAAGGGTAATCGATCAATAAAACCCTTTCAGCTCTCATATTTTGATGAGACTTTAAAAGTCATCACTACTAGCCGATTATACCTGATTAATTTTCCAACCCATATATGCTGTGTGTTGCATTATATTAATTTGCCCATACAATGGTCAAAGAACCCCACGCACCAGGTCCTCCCTCTTCATTCTAATGGAGCTGAAAGTGTTCCGTGAATAATGTTTCTGTCGTTTTGTCTGTTCTGTGGTCATGATGTCAACATCTTTCTCATTCCTACGAAGAAACTCTAGAGAGCCGGAAGGCTGAGGAAGCGAGACCTGGCGCTCTCCCGGGGAAGGAGTGTGGGGTTGCTGAGGCCTCAGGCTGCCCCCAGGGCCTCAGTGCGCAGGCTCAGATAGTTCCTGAAGAGAGCGCCCCCTGGGCGTCCCATGAGAAAAGTGTCCAAGAGGGCCAGGAGGTGTCTCCAGCAGTAAAATCCCCTTCCTCTGCGGGGGAAGGTGTGTCTTTCTCAGGATTTGCATGTGTTTGTTGCCAATGATGTGTCCAGCGGCTCACCAGCCGAATGCCTTTTAAACGCTGTTCATCGCTGGGTCTTCTCATGATAACAAGACCGCTGTTTCAGATCCATGAGCAGAGAGTGTGGCTTGCGCAGGTGGCGCGTGGCAGCTTGGTTTTCCGCTGCTGCAGCTGATTCCTGGTTTTCGTTTGCCATGATACAATACGCTTTGCAGCCAGGCTGATAATGCTATGTGAGCTTTTTTTTTTTCTTTCTTTCTTTTTTACCCGCCCCTTCATCTCAAATGTTTGCCAGTCACATTGCTAATACATGTATATTTTTGTTTTTATTTTGGGAACAGCAATTCATATGCTTTTATTTCAAATTGTGTGGTTGGATTTTGGCACATAGAAGCTTAAATGGTAGAATCATTTTTGTTTGCAACCGCAATGTGCTGTATACTTTTATGCTTCGATGATACTGGTTTGGTTTCTCCTAGAGCTCCAGCTGATGCTTCTCATATCATATTCTATCCATGGCAGCCAACCCCTTTGATCATTCTCAGATCTCTTGACTTTTCATTCATCTAACTTTTATTAGAAGTTCATAAAGTACTTTTTTTTTCTTGTTACCACAGGACGCATAAGTATGTAAGATAAGGATGATCCAGATACACTTGATCTTTCAGACATGGTTGCATTTATATTTCCCCAGATCTTTTCCAGCTAACTAACTACACTTAGCTCTTATGACTACAATGAAACACCTGTCACTTTAAAACATAAGTGGGACTCTACAGTCTTTTGGATTGGTGAATAAATAAAAATAAAAGTGTGTTATTCAGTTTCTGAGAAGTATCTTTAAAGCCAATACTGGTCAATGCTTCACCATTTGCTCATGTTCCAGAGAATGTGATCATGACCAGAAGAAAATTATTGTAATAGTTGGCTCTTTTGAAAATAGTGTTACTTCCATGCCTCCCTATGTCAACGGTGTGATGCAAATTTTCTTATATCTTTCATACTGATGAAGTAATTATTAGGAATTAAAATTTTTAAATACATGATAGAAATTGGCTTGCCAACTCTTAGATATAAAATTGGTAGCAAATATTTACTTATATTCCTAAAATTTCATCTGAGGTGAATTCTAAACATTTACACCAGTAACCTTTGGATGCCCCCAAAATTGGTCGTAGCATTTGTCAGTCAAGCTAACTGAAACTACTGATACTATATCATTATGATTTGTCTTCTGCCCATGGCCTGCTAATTCATTTTCAAATGATAAAACCAATAAGAAAATTTAGTAGAAATCAATCCCGATCTATATTTAGTCCTTGACATATATTTTTTGTACCCTAATGTTAGCTACTTACATAATATTCATTAATGTAAAAAAATTTTCTAGTAATGAATGTAAATTTTTTCTACCATAAGACACATTATTTAATGTTTATAAAAGACCAAACAAAAAAAGAACAAAAGAGTATCCAGAAGTATACTCTTCTTATGATTCCCATGCACATTAATTTAAAACCCGGGTTCATTTTAGTAATAATACATATGTATCTCAGTCCTGCCATTTTCATATCGATTTTTAAATGGGCTGCATGCTTGCATGTGCCATAGTTTTTCTTTTTACCCTATCATTCATTTATCATTTCAAAATATAATTTTAAGCTTATTGCCTGAAAGCATTTGCCTACTATTTGTTTAAAAATCAACCCGGTTACTTCAGATTTACTTACAGCCTCGAAGATGGAGTTCCAAGATCAGCAGGAATTGACTCCCTCTACAGCTGACCTTGTAGACCAGAAGGAAAAAGAGTCAGAGAAACAAAGTAAGCCTGGTGAAGACCTTAAACTCGCTGCCTTAGATTCTCAGCTAGAGACGGCTATCGCTTATCCTGATACAAAGGATGTGCAAGGCATGGAAGAAGAAAAGGCACCTCCTGCTTTGTTTGCGCATACTCTCATTGCCAGCTTGGAAGACATGACGCAGAAGACAGAACCCAGCCTGGTAGTGCCTGGCATTGACCTTCCTGCACAGCCTCCCACTCCAAAAGAACAAAAGGACTGGTTCATCGAAATGCCAATGGAAGCAAGAAAGGATGAGTGGGGTTTAGTTGCTCCAATATCTCCTGGCCCCCTGACACCCATGAGGGAGAAAGACGTGTTTGAGGATATCCCCAAATGGGAAGGCAAACAATTTGATTCTCCCATGCCAAGTCCCTTTCAAGGAGGAAGCTTCACTCTTCCTTTTGATGTCATGAAGAATGAAGTAGTTACAGAAGCATCACCCTTTGTCCCTGCCTTTTTACAGCCAGATGACAAAAAATCTGTGCAAGAAACCAGTGGCCCAGCTACTGCCAAAGATAGTTCTAAAGTCGAAGAGCCCCATAAAGATAAAATGGCTGAAGCACCAGCCTCGGAGGCAATTGCTTTACCCAAAGATGCTCACGTTCCAGTTGTAGAAGAAAGTGTTATGGAGAAAGTCCTAAGGGAGGAAACAGGGGCCATAAGTCAAGAGAGTGTGCAGAAAAAAGATACTCCCATTGCCCGCAGACTGGAACCTACACCCTCTGAAAAGGAACCTCAGCTGAAGCTTGAAGAAAAAGCAGTCCTTTCTGACAAAGACACTATGCCAAAGGAGAGTAGACCCCTAACACTGGCAGATGAAGAAACAGGCATAATTCAGACCTCCACAGAGCATGCTTACTCAAAAGAACAGAAAAGTCCAGAGCCGCCCATAGATATATTAAAACAAGATGCATTCCCTGTAAGTTTGGAGCAAGCAGTTACAGATTCAGCTATGACCTCAAAGGCACTGGAGAAAGTCATGACAGACCCAGCTGCACTAAGTGAAAAGAGTGCAATCCAGGGACTTTTTGAAGAGAAAGTTGCTGACAAAGATAGTAGGGTTGAAGGGCTCAGTGCAGCAGCATCAGCTGAACTCAACATGCCGTTTTATGAAGATAAATCAGGAATGTCCAAGTATTTTGAAACATCTGCCTTGAAAGAAGAAGTAACAAAAAGCATTCAGCTGGGCAGTGACTACTATGAACTGAGTGACACTAGAGAAAGTGCCCCTGAGTCTATTGATACCATATGCCCTGGGCATAAAGATGGTGACAAGGGATTTCAAGCAGGGAAAGAATCCAAGCCCAGCGCTCCAGCACAAGAAGCAGGGTACAGCACTCTTGTACAGAGTTATCCCTCTGATTTAGCTGAAGAACCCAGTTCTCCTCAAGAGAGAATGTTCACCATCGATCCAAAAGTGTATGGGGAGAAAAGAGATCTCCACAGTAAGAATAAGGATGACTTGACACTTAGCAGGAGTTTAGGACTTGGTGGTAGGTCTGCAATAGAACAGAGAAGCATGTCAATCAATTTGCCCATGTCTTGCTTGGATTCTATAGCCCTTGGATTTAACTTTGGTCGGGGTCATGATCTTTCTCCTCTAGCTTCTGATATTCTAACCAATACTAGTGGAAGTATGGATGAAGGGGATGATTACCTTCCAGCCACCACACCTGCAGTAGAGAAAGGCCCTTGCTTCCCAATAGAAAGCAAAGAGGAAGAACAGATAGAAAAAGTAAAAGCTACTGGAGAAGAAACTACTCAAGTGGAGACAACGTGTGAGTCACCATTCCTAGCCAAAGATTATTACAAAAATGGTACTGTCATGGCCCCCGACCTGCCTGAAATGCTAGACCTGGCAGGCACAAGGTCAAGATTAGCATCTGTGAGCACAGATGCCGAGGTTGCCAGGAGAAAATCAGTTCCATCAGAGACTGTGGTTGAGGAGAGTATTACTGGTTTGCCCCCTGTAACTGATGAAAACCACATTGCTGTAAAAACGGACAGTCAGCTTGAAGACCTGGGCTACTGTGTGTTTAATAAATACACAGTCCCACTCCCATCCCCTGTTCAAGACAGTGAAAATTTATCAGGCGACAGTGGCTCCTTTTATGAAGGCACTGATGATAAGGCTCGAAGAGATTTGGCCACAGACCTTTCACTTATTGAAGTAAAATTGGCAGCTGCTGGCAGAGTTAAAGATGAGTTCAGTGTTGACAAAGACGCATCCCTGCATATCTCTGGTGACAAATCGGGTCTGGGCAGAGAGTTTGACCAAGAGAGGAAAGTTAATGATAAACTGGATACTGTACCAGAAAAGAGTGAAGAACATGCTGATTCAAAAGAACATGGCAAGAAAACAGAAGAAGCTGTCGATACAGTGGACACATTTGGATTAGGAATAACCTACGAACAAGCTTCAGCCAAAGACCTGACACCGTCAAAAGATGCACCATTTGAGAAAGCAGAGAAAAGTCTTAGTGTAGTGCCAGAGGTAGCTGAAGTAGAACCATCCCAAAAAGCTGAACAAGGACTGGATTTTGCTGCCAAGAAAACTGCCCAGGGTCCATTAGATGTCAAAATTAGTGACTTTGGGCAGATGGCTTCAGGGCTACACATAGAGGCTGGAAAGGCAACAGAGTTTAAACTCGAGGCCACACAGGACCTGACCCCTTCATCCAAAGTGCCTCAGGATGCTGATGCATTTATGGGTCTTGAGTCTAGCCACATGAAAGAAGGTGCCAAAGGCATTGAAACAGAAGTCAAAGAGAAGGTGGCCAAGCCCGACTTGGTGCACCAGGAGGCTGTGGACAAGGAGGAGTCCTATGAGTCGAGTGGCGAGCACGAAAGCCTCACCATGGAGTCCTTGAAACCCGATGAGGGCAAGAAGGAAATCTCTCCAGAATCATCTCTGATGCAAGATGAGCTTGCCATTAAACTGGCCGTGGAGATTCCTTGCCCCCCTGCCATCTCCGAGGCTGATTTAACCACAGAGGAGAAAGCTGACATCCAGATGGAATTTATTCAACTGTCAAAAGATGAAAGCAAAGAAACCCCGGATATATCGATCACTCCCTCTGATGTTACGGAGCCATTGCTTGGGCCAGTTGTGTCTGAACCCGCAGAGGCTCCGAGTGAGGAGGAAGAGGTAGAACCCCGGGGAGAATATGATAAACTACTCTTCCGCTCAGACACCCTTCAGATGACTGACCTGGGTGTCCCTGGTGTCAGGCAGGAATTTGTGGAGACCTGCCCAGGTGAACACAAAGGAGTGATCGAGTCTGTTGTGACCATCGAGGACGATTTCATCACTGTAGTGCAAACCACCACTGACAAAGGGGAGTCAGGCTCCCACAGCGTGCGCTTCGCGGCCCTAGAGCAGCCCGACATGGAAAGGAGACCGTCCCCTCACAGCGAAGAAGAGCTCGAAGTAGAAGAGGCAGCTGAAGCCCAGGCAGAACCCAAGGATGGTTCCCCAGAGGCCCCTGCTTCTCCAGAGAGGGAAGAGGTTGCCCTCTCAGAATATAAGACAGAAACCTATGATGATTACAAAGACGAGACCACCATTGATGACTCCATCATGGACGCCGACAGCCTCTGGGTGGACACTCAAGGTGTGCATTACTTTTTTTTTTTTTTTTTTTTTAATTTTTCTACTCCCAAATCAAACCCAGTAACCTAATGGGAATTTTTTTTTTTCCACTTTAAACTTTTAAAACAGTCCCTTTATCTCCTTATTTTGCGTTTTGTTAAAGATATGAAGGACTTTGTACCTGTGTTACTAATGTTTTCATTGTTATTGTTGTCATGATTTGCTTTGATCCACAGATGATGATAGGAGCATCATGACAGAGCAGTTAGAAACTATCCCTAAAGAGGAAAAAGCTGAAAAGGAAGCTCGGAGACCATCTCTGGAGAAACATAGAAAAGAAAAACCTTTTAAAACTGGGAGAGGCAGAATTTCCACTCCTGAAAGAAAAATAGCTAAAAAGGAACCTAGCACAGTCTCCAGAGATGAAGTGAGAAGGAAAAAAGGTTCATTTAACAATCACTTCTTTAATAATGTTTTTGAAGTTATTTGTTATGACTCTTTTGTAGAAGAACTGCCTAACAGTGGTAATCATTTATGAAATTTGGTTTGGTTTGGGCTCCACATGTTCATTTTTTCCTGATGGTATGCTTTCTGTGTTTTTTTATTCATAGCAGTTTATAAGAAAGCTGAACTTGCTAAAAAAACAGAAGTTCAGGCCCACTCTCCCTCCAGGAAATTCATTTTAAAACCTGCTATCAAATATACTAGACCAACTCATCTCTCCTGTGTTAAGCGGAAAACCACAGGTGACTCTTCAATTCTGCAATGTGACTGGCAAACATAGACGTGTATTTTTTTTTAATCTCATTACTGTAGCAGCTTCTCATTTTGCTTTTCTTCCAAGAATCTCAGCAGTCATGAACAATTTTACTATTAAGTGTCTTGTATCATTATTCTTTTTTTTTTTTTTTTTCCCCCTTCCTTGCAGAAGAGGTCATGACCATCTATTTCTTTGTCATGCTCAGACATAACAGTGCGTGATTGTATCTTGGCATTGTGCTCTAGTGTCACGTTCTGGGGACTCCTATTTTCATTGTATGTGTTTGGTTAGAGGATGGCGATGAATTTAACCGTGGTATGCATTCTCATTATTTTGCTTATTTATCTCTCTCATGCTTACACCCATATATATTTGTCCTATTTTCTACATTGTTACTGCCAAATCTGTTACTGATGTTGATGAATTTACTGAAAACTACCAAGAATGTACAGTGAATCAGACATTGAAAGTGAGAAGCAAACCTAGGGTAACATTGTGGTTTGCTAAATTACTTTGCTTTTGATAAACAAAAAAAAAAAAAAAAAAAAGGAAAATAAGTTTGTCTGGTAAGCCCATCAGATTTGATTCCTCATATCCAAAATTAGCAAGGTTTTCTTTCAGTCTACTGAGGTACATCTCTTATCTGATATTCTTTCATCAAGATTTTCTTAAACATGTTGGATCCATCTCACTAAATTTTCTAATAAAATTCAGTATTGAAAATTATGAGATAAAAGTTCCTCCTTAAGAGGAATTTAAGTTAGAAATGAACTCAGGTTTATTTCTATTTTGCTAATTACTTATTTTTTTGTTTTCTCCAAATATATATGTTTACTAAATAAAAAGGGGGTAGATAAAAGGAATAAAATATATTAGAAATCATCATAAAAACGCATGCAAATATCTGTAATGCAAACTTTATTTCTAAACTTTAATGTGAAGTATTTATTTTATACATATACTAGGGTGATATTAATTTACAATTTTTTAGTGCTTATGAAGTAGCACACTTGTGGTCTATAAAATATAAGGTTGGCAAATGAGAAAGGAATATTTTTATTTCCATTATCTATGATAAGTGTCTATATAAATCTGGATGATTTTAAAGGTTAAGAGCAGCATTAGTCTGTGAAAAAAAGAAAATCAAGGTCATTAATGGTTTGGGGATAGGTACCAAATTCCAAGTATCTTGAATTTGTGTTCTTCATCTAGGAATCATATTATGTGCTTTCCTTTAAGATCTGAGGCAAGATTTGAAAATGAAGGCCTATCTATACACAAACATTGACAGAGGTTTAAGATGAGGAAAGCTTCTGAGTTAGGAGTTAGGAATCAACACATCATTTCTAAGTCTTATACCTGAGTTAATTTCTTCAGGTTTTAGGCCTCATTCAACTTGGATTTTTTCCTTCTAGTTAGACAAAGGTTTGTGTGAGCAGAATCTTTTGGATTGGTGTAAAAATCCTATAAGCTACCTGCAAGGATGAGAAAATGTCATTGGAATTGTGGAATTTTAGAGAAAATGTGAAATGGTTTAATAAAGTCTTTACATGTCATTAGTATTTAATTTACCACGCTGAAAGTAAATTGATTGCCTTTTTTGTTCATTTTTAAAGGAAATTGAAGATCTTTGGAATAATTAAGATCTTCCTTTATTTTTGTCAAATATTAAGGTCCTCTGATAGAAAGCATATATCAAACGTAGATAGCATTGGTTTGAAGCAAGAATTTGAGATGTGATATAGAGTCAGTAGGAAGACATCATCTACACTGCTTCTTTAAAAAAAAGTCAGTTCTAGAACCTATGAGTAATCTTACTAGCTAGCCCTACATAGCATAAAGCATATTGTAGACAGTTATTATTTTTGTGTTAGAACTGCATATGGCAGAAGAATCCTTCCTGAAGTCATGTGAAGGCCTTACCAGGATATGAATTTTTTCTGAGGATTTTTATTTTATGGAACAAAGTTAAGGAGAAACTAAACACATTTTCTTTTCTAAGCACAGTTTTCAATTATGGATGGTTTTCCCAAACAGAAATGCTTTAAATCATAAGAGATATTTAAGTCAAGTCAGGTAAGCATGAACAGAAAATATGGTAAAGATAAGGGAGCTCACAATTGAAACCAGAAGCATAAAATAGCAGCAAGACAAACAACAGTAACAGATGTGGTAATAATTTCACAGAGGAAGTGCATGTGTAGAACATGTTATATATTTACTGAACTTAAAAATTTCTCTCGTATTTTCTGCCCTTGACAAGCTTTTTTGTTTCCCTGCTCATGTGATGCATTTTCACATCAAACAAGTATGTCTTTTATATTGTGAAAAGAAGGAGTACAGAGGGAAAGGGCTGGCTGATCGAGACAGTTTGGAATATAAAATGCAGAACTATCTGCAGGTGTGTCAGTGGCTTCCAGAATAAAAAGGGGGTTTAGAAATCCCTTAGAACAAGCACTCTCTGTACTGTGCCAACCCTAGAAACCAAGCAACACTCTTTCCTTAAATTTTGCAGCATTCACATTGCTATTTTATAGCTTCTCTTCTAAAAGGTCCGTCCTCATATGCTAGTGATTGAAAGTTATGTGGGTAACCAATAAGAAATTATTTAGTGTGCTTACCCGTTCTCTGGGAAACACTGGATTATGCTAATTCAGACATGGAGCCACATGCTTTGTTACTCAGTATCTTCAGTTACTGAATTTGAGTCTCAAAATTAGCAAATTTTTGCTTTGCGTTAGTCTGTTCACACAATAGAATACCCCAAAAGTACTGAAAAATACCTGTTTAACTGCTAAGTTTAGAGTTGTTTGTGTCCTTTCTTTTCAACAGCAGCAGGCGGGGAATCTGCTCTGGCTCCCAGTGTATTTAAACAGGCAAAGGACAAAGTCTCCGTGAGTAAAATACGTTTTTCCTTGTTCTTCCTTTGACCTTCCTTTGATATTAGTTGCAATATCTTAACATTTTTTAATCTTGTTTATGTAATTACTCTTAAAAGTCAT
Source organism: Loris lydekkerianus (assembly GCA_963574355.1). Lineage (NCBI taxonomy): Eukaryota > Metazoa > Chordata > Mammalia > Primates > Lorisidae > Loris > Loris lydekkerianus. Next base: position 47,196 of record CAUYPK010116625.1, on the reverse strand, counting down.
TTTAAGTCATTGATTCTTAAGACGTCCATGATTCTTAGGGCGTCCAGCCATGGAATTTCATCTTCTGGAAGGACACAGGATGATAGTTGGTGAGGACATGGCAGGCTGCCTCTTGATCAGTAAGATAAAAATATATAAAAGAGCAGCACGATGCTGTGGCAAAAATGGGGAAACCCAATTCAGTTACTTTCCATAGAATCAAGTTAAACTATTGTATCAACATTAACTGTATTTTACAGTACATTTTTATTTTTTGTTACAAAATAAAATTCAGACCAAATGAAAAAATGATAATAAGCAAAAAGAAATTTAAAAGTGAATTATAAATGCCCTTATAGAAAGTTAAGTACAATTGTCATTTTGATATGTCTTAATTTTTTCCTACATATTTATAGGTTTAATAACAAAATGGAAACACTGTGTATTGATTTTTTAATTAAGTAGTGAACATATTTCCGCCATTAAGCCTTTAATCATTCCTGCAGTCATTTTAAGGACTAAATAATATTGCATTTTATTGTACAATGATGTACTTTAATCAGTTTCCTATTATTTAACATTCATATTATTTTTCTTTGTTATTTTGACTTTATTGTAGAGATCCTTTTGGCTATGTTTCCTATAAGGTGTCTTCCTAATAGTGAAGTTATTGTTTAAAGAATGCTTACATTTAAAGTTTTTGATACATATTGCCAAATTGCTCTCTAGAAACATTCTCCCCATTTATATATTCTGCAGCTATATATAAATGTGGCCATATTTATTATTTTACCTGTATATTTATATATTGTTTTATATTTGCCAAATTATGGAGATGAAATATATTATTTTAATTTAATCTACATATATATATATGTTTACAAACTTTTTCTGTTTCTTCTTTTTTGAGTTTTATTTTTTATATTATTAGCCATATTTTAAAGACCAAAGCCAACATAAAGTATTTTCATCCTTTTATAATTAAAAGGACATAATTAAATGACTACTAATAAAATCCTTAACTTCTAGCAAATAATTTGAATGGTGTTGCTTACAAGTTTATCTCAATGCTATATCCCAGCAATCATATATAATATAAAAATCATAACTCTTAGCTTAGTCTTCTCAAAACTGATAAGGTCTTAGACTTCCACCTGTATTTATTATGAAAAATAGTGATTCATTTCTAGTAACAGCCAAACCATTGGTATCTTGAACCTGAGAGCTTTTACATGGGTACAAGAAGGTAATTGATTTTTATGTAAGTGTTTTCCAATGTATTTTTAAACATTAAGTAAACAATAGACTTTAATTATTACTTTGGTAAATATAAGGCTTTATTTTAAGCACAATGCGATTTTAAGATCTATATCTATTTATCTCTGTTTCTGATGGAGAACTAATGAGTTGCGGTTAAAAGCAGGGCTATGAAATAGACCATGTCCAAATCTTGACCATCTGTTACCTATATCACCTTTTCCTTCTTGTCTTTTAAATCTACAGATAAAGGGGAAGGGAAATCCTTATATCATATTAATTCTAGCAGTTTTATAAGACAGTATACAGCATGACACCTAGGACATAGCATTCATTTGATAAATAGCAATAGTTTGTCATTATTTTAATTATTTGTATGGAAGAAGTGTTTAGGAGTAGATACAGAAAAAAGTCTGAACTTTTCCTCTTTCAGAAAAGAATTTTTAAGTGGACATTAATTAGAAAAACTGTAGGAAATTTTTAAGTCCCTTGGTCTTCATGTAACTCAACAGAATCAGCATTTAATTTTTTCCTTATAAATGTCCATTCCATCTTTCTGAAGAAATTAGTTCATCATTTCCAACTATTTCTAGTTTATCAAACCATTTTTCCTTCCTAATACCTCATCCATATTCTAATGCTTCCTTCAACTCCAATATTAACACTTACTGCACTTATATTTGATATTCCATACATCCATTAGAACAGTTCTTTGAATATTCAGTTTCTCCGTATGATGAACTTGACCTACCCATAATCCTGCAGTTCATTTGAGTTTTTGTTGTTTGTTTAGCATTCATAGTTATCTTTCTTAATATAGTTGCAATTCAGTTATTTGGTTTTTGTTTCTGTGTCACATTTTTGAAATTCACTCTTTTGTAATAGGCTCATTTAAAAAAGAATAACTATGCCAACTTAATTTCCCAGTCAAGGATTGGGTATTTAAAACAAGAAGTGATTTGTACAATCTGTGAATACTCATGTCTCTGTTGTGGCTACAGAGATTAAAACTTAAGATAAAAATCTCAATTTTATCGGCTGTTTTTGTAACAGCTAAGACAAATTATTTGAAGATGATAATCTTCTTGAATTTGTCACACTTGTCAGTATTTTTCACAGTCTCCCTTGAGAATGGCATAAAGGCATAGCTTTCTTCAAAAGCCATACATTCCACCCAGTTATACTTGCGGTCCCCCCAGGGGTTATCAACACCTATAAATTAAATCTTGTGATGTTTATGAGAAATCTCTTCTGTGCTGACTTTCCTTTTAGGCTTTATAACACATCATACAGACTATAAATCTATGCATAAAAATGTTATTTATTCTGTGGCATAACTTGGTCCCTAATATGTGTTTTACTCATAAGATGAACTCATTATATATAAACTCTGCAGTTTTCTGATGAAATCAATGTAGATTATCTGAAAATAAAATTTCTCAATATTTAAAAATAGTTTTCCATTATTAGGCTTCAAATATAACACATTCTAAAGTTCTTGTAATATGATCAAGAGGTAGATTATATGCACTCCAAGACAATGTTTATTCGAGGAATGATTTTAGCACACTAGATAAAGGATACTATTAGTATCCTTTGAAATATGTGCTAGAACAACTCCAAATGTGGTTTATGTTTTAATTGTAAACTGTGCACATAGAATCTGTAAAGAATCTTGTATCTATATTCTCATCAAATGAGAGAACTTTATATGAAATCATTTATAAAAACAAAATTTAAACAATTAGCATCGTCTTTTAAAGCAGCAAAAAGAGTTTTTCTAATCACTCTTTGTAAAATTCTTTTTATCTTAATGCTTATTTTATTTAAAAAGAGAGAGAGATAATTGCTTTGGTCTTAGAATATCAGAAAGCCAATTCCTCCACATCTAAACATTTCTTTTTTTTTTTTTTTCTTCCATCCATCCATTCACTCACCATTTATTTAAAAATTATTCACTCTTTCTTTACTACATACTAAACATAAAAGGAGACAACATTTGGAAGTAAAGGAGAGCAAGTAACATGGGTGTCTGTTCTAGACCTGATTAATATAAAGCCAAATGGTTTAGCAGTATTTTTGTTTTGTGTGTAGCAGACATTTTTATGTGAATATTGTTTATTTTCAGCTTGTTAAATGAAAATCTGTTGTTCTCTCCATGTATACATGTCTGTCATTGATTATAAACATTTATCATGTGTTTTTAGTAAGGAAAGACATTTAATTTCTTTTATGTTTATACTTCTTTTTTATTTTTCTTTTGCTTCATAGTTTGGTTTATTTTGTGCTTTTGTTTGTTTTCTTTCATGGCTAGAATTCTACTTTGTCAAAGATTCCTGCTTTACAGGGTAGCACAAAGTCCCCAAGACACAACTCAGCCTTCCCTAGCACGACTAAAAGGGCTACATTTTCTGACAGTTTTTTAGTACAGCCCACTTCGGCAGTCTCCACAGACCGTTTGCTACACTCAGAATCAGGGAACAAGGTAAGGCAGCAGGTTAATTAAAAGGTGCAGAAAGGAATATGATTGGGGAGATGGTTAGAGGACACAATTCAGGAAATGTATGACTTTCAATTCTAAAATCTATAAAAAATAGATCCTATTAAAAAGAAATACAAATGAAAAGCTTTGATAAACAGTCTGCCTACTTTAAAAAAATAAAATGTCTTTTTCTAGATACACTAACCATTATTAATTTATTATTTGACTATCTTGTAAAATATCAACTAGAAACAAAACAAAATATATTCTGTTACATATGATATATTTAATATTTTACAGTGTAATAAAAATTATATTCTGTACAGTACTACATATGAAAGCAATTTAGACTCACCATTAGACACATCATGGCTTGAAACTACCTCTGCCATCTACGAACTCAGTGGTCTTGAAAAAACTACATAAGCTCATTAAGCCTGTTTTCTCAGTTTCAATATGTGCATAATATTTTATAGTGAGAATGAAATTATACTAGGTATAAAGTGTATAGAGTTCCTGTCACATAAGTGCACAATATATGGAAGGTGTTCGTTGTTAGAAATATTATGCGTGCAATTATCAGTCTTTTCTGAGTAGTAAATTTTCCTGCTAATGAAGATTTCTCAGTTGAATTAGCAATTTGCTGGAGATTTTGCCTGAGTAAATTCATTTTATTCATATTATCATTTAGAACTTGAACTTCACAATTAATTTTCAGGATGACTCATTCCAAAATAACATATTTATATAAAATCTCTAGTCCGATATGAACTTCAAGTCTTAAACTATAAATGCTTTTCAGGGTATGGAATTTGGTAATGTGTATTAAAAGAAATTCATCTATTAGCACAGGAGGAAAAACAGCTAGAGCAGTGGTTCTCAACATTCCTAATGCTGCGACCTTTTAATACAGTTCCTCGTGTTATGGTGCCCCCCAACCATAAAATTATTGTTTCCAACTACATCATTGTTGCTACAGCAATGAAAATAATTTTACGGTTAGGGGGACACCACAACATGAGGAACTGTATTAAAGGGTCGCAGCATTAAGAAGGTTGAGAAGCACTGAGCTAGACAGAGCAATGTAATCATTTCATGTAATTATAATAAAGATTCACAAGAACTTAAAGTTCTTTTGTTTTCCCCAATCAGGATGGAGTAACCAAGAGCCCAGAAAAACGCTCTTCTCTCCCGAGACCGTCGTCCATTCTTCCTCCTCGCCGAGGTGTATCAGGAGACAGAGATGAGAATTCCTTCTCTCTCAACAGTTCCATCTCCTCCTCAGCACGGAGGACCACTCGTAGGTTTATTTTGGTTTGTTTTTCTCTTTAATGATTATTTTTTAAAAATCCTTCAAGTGCAATCAAGCTTATTAAGTACTATTTATATATGATACACATTTATATACTTAATTTTTAAATAAAATATGCATGAAGAACAGATTATATTTGTCCTAAGAATCAGAAAATCCAGACTACAGAGAAAATCAATAGTCAGATATTTTTAAGATATACGTCTATATAAGCTTCTATATACTCCAGGTTGACGATCAAAACCTATGATCCTGCTCAATTAAGAATTAGCATTCCAATACGTGTGCTCTATGTGATAACCTCATTTCTTTCAATGATGGTCTGTTATTGAACAGACTGGCAATTAAAACAGTTTATGTAATGCTCCAGGAGTTACACACTTTATGTCCATTGCTGCTAAGACTATCTGGTAAAGTGTGGATCCAAATTCTTTTCATGGTATTTTTCTAAACACGTGCCACAAAAGTAGCTACCATTTATTGAGTACATGTAGGTACTAACGTCTAAGACACATTTTTCACTAAATTTGATTAGCAAGGCTGCTGATTAGTATTAACAACTTCAGTTCAACCTATTAGTAAAAAAACTGACCATATAGGGAAGATAACTTGCTGAATGCCACAGAGCTAGTGAGGGATTGAATTTGGTTTTCAGCCCACTGATGACTTCGCAACCTGTCCTTTTAATGTTTTTTCTACATTTAATTGGGAAAAATACTGCAGGAGAACTGTTGTATAGAATCACTTAGAGAATAACATCTCTGTCATTTTAAAAAACTGTTATAAAATGGTAAAAATTGCTACCTCTGTCACATTATAGTTGATTTCCCCACTTATATTTTTAAATATTTAGTAATATTTATTCAAATATTTAATAATGAATTGTGACTTTGTTGCATGATTTTTAAAAAAAGTGTTTTCGCCGACAATGAAAGTCTTTATTGAAATTTCAAATTGCGACCAATACTGTTAGTATCCTTTGAAATATGTGCTAGAACAACTCTGAAATCACCTAAACTATTTTTTTAACCATTGTTAAAATAAATTAATCAAAGGAATTAGCTGGGAGGACATTTAGCAGTTAGGAATCTCCAGGGAAGAGACTTTAATGCTGAATACCTAGAGTTGGAACTGGGCGTGACAAAGACCCCCAGTGCTCTCAAAAGGATCACCTTGCATTATGCTTGTATTTGTTGTCGTGGAAACAAAATGGCATGTTCTCCATAAATCCACTGTTTCAGGCCACTGTGTTCTTCTGCCTTTTATAAATGGCTTTTTCAGATGTACTGCAGCAAATCTATTTTGACTTTTTAAATTTTCTTATGTTCACAGGCATAAGCACTGTATTATTTGATAACGAGCATAACTGATACTCTGGTAATTTAAGCACATAGGATTTCTTTTATCTCCACGTACCAAAAGCTAAGACAATTGAAAGAACAAGCAACTTGCGTACTTTCATTCACCTGCCATATTCTAACATTTTGTGCAGCTATTAAAAGGACTCAGAGGATACAATGGCACACAGGAAGCTCATGGGGCCCAGGAGGGAAAGGCATTGTCTCTGAGGAGCTGACAAGAAAAATAAGAGCACAGTTTATTAAAGTGTCTTAAAAATTGTTTTGGTATCTTATAGGTAACCTCTTTAATTTCAGAACAAATAGGGAATGCTCAAACTTACCATTCTGATGGCTAGAGCATATTTATTACAATAAACAGTGATCATGTATATTGAACAGCAGCTGTGTGAAAGGCCTTCATACTTGTAGTTTACCCTTTCTCCAATGTAAAACAAAGCCTTATCTCTTTACTTTTATGAAGCTTAAAACCATTTTCTACAAGAAATCACTCTTACTTTAAAAAATATTCTAATAAAATAGTTATCTGTATCCAGAACATTACTTCAGATCAGTCTCCATAAAGTGAAAAACACCTCAGCACACTTGGATGAATTCTAAATGAAATACATTTCATTAAAAAACATATGAGTACCTGCTGTGTTCAGCCTCTGCAAAAGTCACCAGGGCTAGGTACCATGCAAAATACTACGGAGAGTATTCCTCTCCCATATTGTCTGAGCTATTCATAACTGATAAAATCGTAGGGGAAAAACATATTTGAGAAAGCAATAAGGTTTCTGGAGAAAGTTTTCAGAAGAACGTAGTGACAGACTCAAGCCTACATTAAAAACTTAGCCCATAAACAAAGTAGTAGGGGTAAGGAAGCTACAAAAGCCAAGTTTGCTGTGGTTGGGTCTTCCTGGTCTTGAAATGTCTTTTTTGTGGAAAGCAATGACAAATCACAGAATCCACACTAATTTACCACTTTAGTCTTCTTATATCTCATTTCATATTATCAGTTGATAAGTCTAACTATGACCTTATTATGTTTAAAGACCAAAATGAAACAGGGTACCTGTACTTGATACATGAAAACTGTTCACTGAAAGAACCACTGAAGTTGTTCTGTTTCTCCAGGAGATTAACTTAAACTGATGGGTAGATTGACAGTGCCTCTAGTCACAATTATGTACAGTCTCTTGAGCTCACTCCTTGTGAACAGTTAAGCAAAGACTCAATGTTCCCTTCTCAAAAGAACTTCCTGTACTGATGACCAATTGCATTAGGTGACCTCTAAGATTCCTTTCACTTGATGTTTTAAAATTGAATCATGTGTTTATTTATCCTCTACATAATTTCAGAAGATCTATTGATTTTACAAAGTATACATATTCAACAGTAAAAAACAAAAAGTGTGCCTTTCCCATAAAGTGTAAGTTATATACGACATGTGAGTGCTTTAAAAAATGTAAATCCTCAGAAGTTAAATGTTGTATCTGGCTTAGAATTCAGCCGCATCTGTGTAAAGGAGCCTCAAGGTTCTCAATTCTGAATTGGGAACGGTAAGCACTGCCCCTAACTTCTGTATTATGCATCTTTGGTTGGTTATCAATTGCTTGGTATTTACAGAGTGCTTTGAAATCTGTGTTGTGTTCTTATTTATATAATTCTTTCAGAAAAGTATTTGACATGGCATTCAAGAACATTCACAAAGATGTTATGAGGAAACACAGTATAGATACATAGGGGCTCAAATAATCAAATGAGGTTGAGCTTAACTTGAGGCAAAGAAATACGCCCTAGAAAATGCTGAAGAATTAATAATGCAGGATTATGAATTTAACTTCAAACTACCAAACTAGCGATGAAAGCACAATCAGGTACAACATTCTCAAGAAATTTTATATTGTGAGAGCATCCCAATTTCCTAAAGAAAAATAGACTTTGTTTTAAAGAACTGATACAAGTTTCCTTATAAGGGGAATACATGATAGAATGTCTGGCAGCTTTTAATGAACTCACAGGCACCTCACATTTTTCCTAAATAATTAGCTGAGGGGGTAATATTGAAACATGATTCCATAAATACCTTTCTACACGACCAAAACCATGTGATCCAAACAATGGTTCTATATTGTATGTTTACTTGGATCTCAGAATGAATTTACTACACAGCAGTATGAGTGATCTATTATAGATGTCATTCAAGAAATCTTCATTAAATAAGGGTCCACCTACAATGTCAAGTGCAGACTCTTTCCAACTAAAAGGCAGATCCATATGCCTTAATGATCACCCAGTGAAGCAATAATTTTGGACACACAAATAATGAGAATTAAAGAGAAAAAATCAGGTTATATTTCTGTATTGATGACAATACATGTTCGAAAGGATGTCTTTAGGTTATGAGCCAAAAAAGGAGACTCTCGCCTTTTTAGCAAGACTATGAGAATTTGTAAATATTTCTAAATGCGTTAGAAGTTAAAGGTAATATGAGTTCTAATCATCTCTGGGAAGAAGGATATTGTGAGGAAAACTTTCAGATGCTATGGTTTGATTTTGACCGTGTTTGTTAATACAGGGTCAGAGCCAATTCGCAGAGCAGAAAAAAGTGGCACCTCGACGCCCACGACCCCTGGATCCACAGCCATCACTCCTGGCACCCCACCAAGTTATTCTTCACGCACACCAGGCACTCCTGGAACCCCGAGCTATCCCAGGACCCCTCACACACCAGGAACCCCAAAATCTGCCATCTTGGTGCCCACTGAGAAGAAAGTCGCCATCATACGCACCCCTCCAAAATCTCCTGCTACTCCCAAGCAGCTCCGGCTCATTAACCAGCCACTGCCAGATCTGAAGAATGTCAAATCCAAAATCGGATCGACAGACAACATCAAATACCAGCCAAAGGGGGGTCAGGTAAGAATCACATGAACACATATTTGCTGCCAGAAATAAAGTCTCATTAATTATTATGTTGCCTTCCTCATGTTATAAATGATTGGTTCTTAAAAAGGAGGTAGAGGTGTTAAAGAGTTACTGTTTTCAATTTATTGCTAAGAATTTGGACCTATTGGAAACTGGCCTATTAAAATACAATGAAAATAACGTGATATGTCAATTCCTTCTGATTATCATTAGAAAAATATTTGATTTAACCATAGAGGAGAAACCCTTCGTTGATTGACTAACTGTTGTTTTCTGAACGTATGTGTAATGCTTTGTGGATTTTAAACTTACATTTCTGATATAAATTTTTCTATTTTATTATCTGACCATTTTCTCATTTGGCTACCTTTTAGTGATTATGATTGTATCTCCTTCCCAAGGAATTCCTATGACATTTTCTACTATTTCTTCATGTTCACTCCAAAATATGAAAATGGTTCATCAAGTTTCTCTTTTGGCAACTATTGACCAAACATTCCAAAGGGCGGATATTCCTATTGGTAATAGACACTTATATAGGTTCTGATGAATTAAATTGTAGCATTCAAACTTCTACTTATGATTAATTGTATTGAATAGAGTTATTAGTAAAACTTATGAAATCTTTTTATTTCAGTAGATTAAGAGGTACAAGCAGTTTTTGTTTACATGGATGATTTTTACTGGTAAAGTCTGAGTGCTTAAGGTACTCGTCACTTGAATGCACTTATCAACTTTTGACTTCAACTCCTGAACAAACATTCGCATCTTTTCCAAGCCCAGGTCCTTGAGCTCTATTTTAACCTGAACCGTGCTTATATACTATATGTTGGGACAAAGCAATTAGGCTGGAGGGAAATTATGCAAGTATTATTTAGCATTTTCCTTATAATATTGAACTGCTTATACAATAGTTCAAAACTTCTGTCATTGAAGAAATAAAAGAACACATCCATTCTTGAAAGAAAGAAGAATGAAAGCAGTAACCTTTTACATGAACAAACTTGGAATGCCCTTTCAGTATTCCACAAAAGCTTTTCCTGTGTAACCTCAACATTATCTCTGCCACTCTTCTCCTTTTCTGATAGTTTCTACCACTGATTTATGGTATTCCTCCTTTGTGCCAAAGAAAATCTATTTTCCGACAGGTTTAGAAAAACGATCTTGCCAAAATGTGAAGCTATGAAGCACTCCTACTCACCGTTAAAACAAAAAATCAGTATTGCTCCTTCCTTTACCAACAAACTTCCCTGCTACTTCATGATTCTGGTCAAGAAAGCTCAAAGAATTAAAAAATGGGGCAGGAGAGGAAGATCAATATGCCCCTTTCAAAACAACTATAATATCCTATGATAATATAGCCTGAGATGTTTTTATGGAAAGATGTCATAAAAGACATGTTCTATGAGAAATTTTTTTTTCTTCATGAATGAAACATTTTTAAGCAAATGAAAAAGAAAAAAAAAAAGAAATCCAAATTTTACCAAATTTAAGCTTTAAACTAAACTCCACAAGGCTCAAACTAATCTTCCTTTTATTTGGGATCTTTTGAAAATACCCAAATGTTGCATTGTTTTTATATTTATATTAAAACATAAATACACATAATTTAAAAGAGTAAGTTGAATAAAATTAACTTCTTCATTTTAGCTTGTGATGAGAACTCCTTGAAACAGAGTAACTATCATATCTATTTAAAAATCAATTGTTTTTATAAATGTCCCCATGTCCTAGTATCCTCCTTAACTAAATGTGGGTTTACTTGATTATATTCTAGAAAATATTAATACTTAAAAGAATCTGTTTTTTGTTAGAATCACAAGGAAATAGAAGTTCTATCCAAGATTTTTTTATTAAAACTAAAAAGAAAATGTAATAAAAAGGGAAAAGTTATTATAATTTGACATCAAAATTTAACAACATGTGATTTTGTTCAGAAGACTCATTAAGGTAGAGAAGCCAAAAGAATGGTTTTGCCTCAGCTTTGCAGGAATCTCTAGATAAATGTGAAGATATCTATTTTCTTTCTTCATCTTTATCATATCTAGTTATATTTTTATGCCTGACTTCAATTGATTTCTACTACATTTGACAATTCATAAAATTGGTATAAAAATGTCTTATTCTTTTAAGCTGCACTAAACCTTCCCTAGAGATTATGATAGTTAAGGACTAGTAAAGACATATGACACAAAAATTACAGAAAGAACAAAAATAGTCTTAAAATCACAGTATGGTTTGAAGAAAAGCTATTTTTTCATCAGGCAAGTGTTAACTTGTTGCAAAATTATTCTATCGTGGCATCAGATGACTTGGAAAAAGTCCATAGCAGTAGAGTTATGAAGTAACTTTTTGCACTAGAAGGAGATGTTTCCTCACCAAGATAAGAAACAGATGGAAGAAATTTGCCTTCCACTGTGTGGTAGATGGCATAAATGCACTGAAATTGGAGGACAAAATGAATTGGAAAATTGGTATGTATTGCAATTGAACTGTCTTTGTAGGAAAAATATATCACTCAGCACTTCAGCAGTGTCTCCTTAACAAAGCTTCCTTACAGAGCATGATCAGATACAGGGAGGAGAGGTTTTGACTGTATTATTAGAATTCCCACTTGGTAGAATGATGGGAGGAAAAATTTCTGTTAGGGCTTCTTAGACATTATGAAAATGATATGTTAAAGTGCTTTATTATCTGATTGAGTGTCTGTAAATGCACACAGTTGAAAAAATTGAATCGAGTAACCCAATTGTAAATTGATTGCCTAGGATAGTTGAATGGGTAGTGGCCAACCCAATCACTGAAAAGGCCAGGACAATAGTTTCAGAAGTTAGATTTTGTAATAATGATATGTGATTTCTAAGTACTGAGAGAAAAATATTCGTGCAATTCTTAATTGGTGAAGATAGGAGTAAATTTGAAGATATAACTTTAATTTGGATCATTGGTGCAGGCTCTATTGTGATAAAATTTGAAGTAGTTAGGTTGTGTGTAAATGATTTAATTTTAAGGTTGGGTGCGATGGCTTGCGCTTATAATCATAGCACTCTAGGAAGCCAAGGTGAGTAGATTCCTTGAGGTCAGGAGTTCTAGACCAGCCTGAGCAAGTGTGAGTCTCTATTAAAAATATAAAAGCTAGCAGAGCATGGTGGTGTATACCTGTAGTCCCAGCTGCTCAGGAGGCTGAGGCATGAGGATCACATGAGATCAAGAGTTTGAAGTTGCTGTGAAAGGATGATTCCATAGCATTCTACCCAGGGCAATGGACTGAGACTCCATCTCAATTTTTTTTTTTTAAATTAATTTTGAAATCTTGTTTGTTGTTCTTACTTACATGTTTTGGGAGCTAAATAACTCCCCTTGTTGGGGACCTTTATTTTTTGCCCCCTTTGAACATTTATTGCTCTTCTGTACATATTTTTTTTTTTGCACTTATAGCTGTTATGTCTTCTGTTACAGTCCAGTTTTCTCTTGTCAGAAGGGCTCAGCTCAGCAGTTCAGTTCAGCAAGGCAAATCAATGCCTAGTGGAATACAGACACTAGTTGAAGATATGAGGAGCTTTGCAGAAAGCAAGTTAATCTTTCCAGCTAAAACACAAATTCTACTAGAAAGAATATATGCAATTTCATCACTGTAGATAATGATCTTGGTTTGTTTAACTTGAGGCATAGGCACTTTCTTATTACATGTATTAAGTAGAAGCTACCCTATGTAATTAGCTCTCCAATCTACATTAAATCTAAATTTTGGAATAAATAATGTTAGTTCTATAAGAACATGGCTGTTTGAATTAAACAAAGAAAAGAAAATAAACCATTTCTCTAAATATGTAGCGTAAAAAAATGTAAGCAATAATTCACTGAATGGTGATTTTTACCTTTTCTATCTATGAATCAAGATTCTTTTTGCAGGTAATCTGGTTTACATGGAATACTACTACATGTTTTGATAGATTTCTCATTTTTTCTCCTTTGGCCTTACGAAGATCAGTTTGAAAAGCACAAGTTAAATGCTTTTGTAATAGTAGAGAGTTACTAATGAAATGGTTCCGCAAAGTTTGTTTTCATTTACTTCTTGGATAGAGAGGTTAGTTAGATCATGATCTCTGCATGTCTGTGGATTTGATTGTCTTGTGAATTATGTGGTTTTGCTTCATTCATGGCTACAGTCCAGTCAGAGAGGCTAAAGATGGTGGCATCTTTAAACAATTCATTCCTGCTTAAAGAGAGAACTCAACCTTCATATAAAGAAGCTTATAGAGCTTGTCACTGTATTACTTTCCCTGACAGTGTTGCCCTAGCATCTTTTTAAGAAAATGCATTTAGATAAATCCATTAGACTAGGAGCATGTCATCACATCCTAGAAATAAAGCCATCTAGCTTCTGTCTATCAGTTCTATACAAATCCATTGAATTACAGGACATTGGAGGCCAGAGATAGACATCTCTTTCTAGCCCATCCTTCACATTTTCACAGAACTGTAAACAAATTTCATATTACCCACACTTTCCAGATAAAACTTTTAATATCATGTTTTAATGGTGAAGCTATAAAGTCAGAGTCTGTAACTTGTATTAAAAAAAATTAGTCAAAACAAAAAAAAACTTTTTTAAAAAAAGTAATCATCACTTATCTACAGAGTATGTAATTTTATATACCTTAATATTTTTTGTTAGCTTCAACTTCTGTTGCATAATATGAAAATGCTAATTTTATTTAACAATGCCTTCCACACCAACACATCAGGGTTGAAATTTAGAGGTTCTAAACTTTTCTAATATTTTTTACAAAATAACAATGTAAAAAATGTGGTATATGATACACTATTAAAAACATATTTTGTTAATAATATTGTGTCAAATTTGTAATGTCATATTGCATTTTTATTTCTGCAACTGACAGGTTATTTTTAAAAATTCTAAAAGTTGTGGTTTTAAAATAGACTCTAGTTAGCTAATTTTTGAATTTCCATAAATAATTTCAAGGATGAGTTATAAGACATTAATTCTAGTATTAGCCTTGGCATGTTAAAAATAATAGAGAGTCGTCTATATCTTTAATAATTCCAGAAACTGAAAGTTTTGCATTCACCTACTCAATTATTTATTCAACAGATATTAATTGAGCACTATACCATTTTGTGTGGTTGGTACTGGGAATATAACAATGAGCAAAAGACAAGCATTTCTGAAATTCTTGCCTTCATGGAATTTAAATTCTAGGAGGAATGCCAAGCAAAAAAAAAAAGTAATATAAAAAATATGTTGAAATGCTTTGAGTATAAAGGAGGAAAATTAAGAAAAGGAGGAGATTTAGGATATGTTGAAAGAAAATTGCATTTCTGATAAGGTAACTAAGAAAGGCCTGAGAAATGGTATTTAAATAGAAAATCCTTCCTTACTCCGAAGAAGTAAAGGAGTAAGCCATATTGAATAACTGGGGAACAAGCATTTCAGGCAGAGGAAACTATACATGCAAAGGCCCTGAGGTAGACATGGCCCAGCAAGCTCTAGGAATAGCAACGATGTCAGTGTGGCTGATGCCACATAGACCTTTGTGTAGAAAGTTCACGCTGCATTATTATTTTAGCATTACTCCAGCTACTCAAATAACAGGGCTTTAATAGCACCAAATCAAAGCTCTTGACTAGTCTTTCATCTTCCTTTCTCTCCTCCCATATCCTGGCTATCTTTAAGTATTCTGAATAGCTCTCACATCTGCCCATATCTCTCAGTCTCTTCTGTACTACCATCATATAAGACACATGGTCTCTTGTTGATATCACTGCCGCAGTTAGTGAACTTGTCTCCCTGTGTCTGTTCTTTGCTCCGCATGTTCTACTCTCTATTCTGTAGCCAATGCTCTCACCACATTTGTCATTAAACTTTCCATTGTATCATTTAATGTCTATCCTCTCTCAACTACTACACGATAACCTCCGTGGAATCAGAGACAAAGTCCACCTTGTCCTCAGGTCCCAGGTGCTCAATAAATAAAATAAATAAATTCATTTATCCATGAAAGCTGAATGAATGTCGTATACCATATCAATGAAGAGATGCATCCTTTCCAGTGATAGTTGTGAATGCTTTCTGCCATAACAACGATTACTCAAACTTCCTATATTTAGACCACAGTGAATTTTGACTAAAAGACTATTGGACCAGGAATTGAGACCTGAATTTTTGGTCCAGCTCTTCTATTAAAGTATAGAGTGATCTTAAGAACTGGCCTTTCTGGTCCTTGGATTTCTTATTTGTAGAAGAGAAGCAAGAAAATGATACTTGTTCTTGTATATAACACCATTTTACTTAAATATACTACACAGTTGTTTAAAGACCTTAAATACATGATTCTATGTAAAATGTAATAGTATTTTTTCATTATAGGTCATCAGAGAGCTTTCATTTATGTATTTTAATAGAATCCATGTTTCTGTGCTGCAAAGGGCAAGCTGAAGTTGCATAAAAGAGTAGAGTTTCTGAAATAGAAGAGGACCGTAATTAGGGAATAGGGAGCAATAGAGACGGAGGAAGGAGGGAATAAAACTTGAAAGGCAGAGTGGAATCGTTTTCATATTTTCTTATCAAGTTTTAGGCATTACCTTATGATCATTTTTCAGCTTTTTATATACTAATTGGATGGTTTACTTTCAATTTTATGTTCAAGTATTGATTCTGAAGAGTACTAGTAAATTATAATGAAACAAGATTTTCTCCCATTATATGAAATTCTTGAGGGTTACTACTACAACAGTACACTGGGTGTTATTAAGATATTGGAATATTTATAAAATATAAAACTAAGGAAGATTAAATGAAATGTTCTGCTCATTCACTTATTTATTCTTTCATTAAGCATTTACTAAGACTGCTGGGTACTAGGTGGCTGG
This sequence comes from Loris lydekkerianus, assembly GCA_963574355.1. NCBI lineage: Eukaryota > Metazoa > Chordata > Mammalia > Primates > Lorisidae > Loris > Loris lydekkerianus. The sequence goes on along the minus strand of CAUYPK010116625.1, from coordinate 31,001 downwards.
GGGAGTGGGAGATAAGGAAGCCTGGTATCTACAACCCAGGCAGAAAGGAGGCTTCTTATTTCATTTTGTTTCTTGTCCTCTCCTAGGGTCTTGCCCTTATTTAATTTTAAGTTCTTATCAAGACATTTCTTACCATCACCGTAGGGATACAATAAATGTTAAATAAGAGGAGTAATAAAATACCCTATGAATTTTAAAATACCATTCATCAACCCAGTATGAGGAAAAACTATTCAATGAAATGCATTACATTATATCAACAAGATTTTTGTTTGTTTTGTTTTGTTTTGGGGTATCAAAGTCGTCATCTTAAAATGAAAGCTCCTTAAGATCAGCACCCTGTCTTGATGCCATAGGATGTTTTATGTAATTCAAATGTCTTTTGTAAGGCAATGAAATATTTTGGAGCTAGCTTTAGTAAATATTAATTATTAAAACTATGGAAAAGTATTACTTTGGTTTTACAAAATTGAGATCTGTCAAGCCCCCTTTTTGGTAAGCTGTTCATTTACACACCAAGCAAGGGCATGAGAAACCTAGAATCTCAGGTAGATTTCAGATCACTCAGCACATTACTCAAAATTTCTTTCTTTCTTTTTTTTTTTTTTTTTGTTTGCAGTTTTTGACAGAGGCCAGGTTTGAACCTGCCACCTCAGGTATATGGGGCTGGCACCCTACTCCTTTGAGCCAAAGGCACCACCCCTACTCAGAATTCCTTAAAAATTAAACTAAAGAAAAAATGTTAATGTTTATATTTCATATAAAGAATTTTAAAGAAACAATTGTTCTGAGTAACAGGGTTGAGTACAATTCTGAATAAACTATAATATTTGCATACCCGAATACATTTTATCTGGAGGGCAAGATTTTTAACAGATGAATTTTTGAACATTATCTATGCTCTCCAGATCTGGATTTACTATTGCTTTCAAGATGAATGGTTGCCTTTCTGAGACTAGAAAATAAAATATATAAGCTTAAATCTACTAGACCCAATTAAAGCCATGTCTGTACGACCTAGACAGGGGTTCTCAAACTTTTTAAACAGGGGTCCAGTTCACTGTCCCTCAGACCATTGGAGGGTCAGACTATAGTTTAAAAAAATAAAAAAAGCAACTATGAACTAATTCTTTTGCACACTGCACATATCTTGTTTTGAAGTAAAAAAAAAAAATGGAAACAAATACAATCACACCGCCGCCTGTGGCCTGCAGGCCATAGTTTGAGGACCCCTGACCTAGAGTAAGTCATCTAACCAAGAGACTTTAATTTTATTACCTCTAAAAATGGAAAAAATGCTTTGGGTGATGGTGACACTTGAGAAATTGCCATTAAGGAGCCTTCAGAAGATGACTGTGCCCTACAACATTCAGCCAGACCATTTGTGAACCTCACTTATGCTATGTAGACCAATAGCCATTCAAGTCAAGTATGCAAGGGGATTAATAATTGTGATGGCTGAAACTGTGGTGTTTGGTGGAGGTGGGGACTGGAATGTCCTTTAGGATCCTGTGCTAAACAAGATTTAGTATTAACTATTATTAAACTTTAGAGTGGACCTGAGTCCCAGTGTTGCCTGCAACCTTGGCAGCCTCCCTATCACAGATGATTAGAGTTTTTTCAATTCCTCCCATTTGTGTTCTGATCACATGTAGGTACCACTTAGGATACCAAAGGCTTAGTAGCATTTGGGTCTTGAGAGAGTAGAAACATCGGGGCTCATAGTTACATGATAGAACTGCTCTTCAGATCAGTGTTTTTCTCTTAAACGAATATGTAGGTGGAAGGGAGTCTGGAGCCTCCTTGGTGCTACCCATTTTAGGTCCCTGTACCCAGTATCTTGAAAGAAAAATGCACAGTGAAGTTACCTCCAATTCCTTTTAGGTTAAGATTTTAAACAAGAAGATCGATTTTAGCAAAGTTCAGTCAAGATGTGGTTCCAAGGATAACATCAAACACTCTGCTGGGGGCGGAAATGTAAGTAGATGCTTCTACCAGAAAGCTGTCCTGATTATGTGGAGCCACCTGAACAGCCAGCCCCCTGTCTCCTTCCCTGCCTCCTTCTCAACATGCTCCTGCCTCTCCCTGCTGTTCCCCTTGTCCCCCTGGTACGGTGGCTTGTCAGGCTTGCGTTTTCAGTGATGGGCTTCTCATCCTTCCCTGTAGATCATTAGCAAATTTCTCAATTTCAATTGAAAAAGAAAACCATGAGCTGCACCATGGTTTTCTGGAGGATGCCAAATCCACTTCACTTGCCAACTTAGTTTGCCTTTTGTTTTGAAGTGACTTCCTCCTGCTGTCTCTACTCCCCAGTGAAAGTCAGCTGGGCACACACTTTTCTAGCTCCATTTAGATTACCCTTGAGGAAAAACTGATATACTTGTAAGTACCCGAAGTGTGTAATATCAATCTTCAGTGGTTCATTATTCATGAAAGTTGGGATATCCTTTAGAATAACACAAAACTGGTGAAGCATGATTCATCTATAATTCAAAGTGAAAAGATTGAAGTCCCAGTATACCCTTTCTCTTGATGGGATTTTTTTTTTCCCTGTCTCTTTCATTTAGTGTAAATAATACCCTCTGAGAGAAAGGGAAAGATGAATCCACGTCTCTTAAGTCTGACTGAGGCAGAATTGAAATGGTCGGGCAAACTCAAGCTAAAGGAAGCATCGTTCTTCATCAAATACAAATAATTTTCAAAAAATGTATTAGGTTGACTCTGTGTTCTACAGATCCTGTTGCCTAAACCTTGGGTTCTGATCATTTATGACTCAGGTAACTTGCAGGGTGTCAAATCTAAAATCCTGTCTTGTCTAATGACTCACGGCTACTTTCTCATCCACTGGGGAGAAGTGGAGTCATGCAGTGAAGAGGGCGAGAAACAAGCAAGTGCCTTTTAGGAGAACCTGTCACGGGAAAATCAAAGTAGCTTCGCTGAGCAGAAAGCTATTACTGTCATGGGAAGTCCATAGCAGTGTTTGCTGGGCTCCTTTGAGGATGCTGAACCAAGCTTCAGGTCGGTCTTTACACTGACATGGTTACAGCTCGTTGGTGTTTCGTGAGTGTGAGTCACACCCTGTGATTCTATCACAGAAGCAGCCCTCTATCTTGAGGGCATCAGGGAATGGATCCAGTGATCCTCTAATGCAGGTGCTGCTGGTCAAAACACCTCACTGGAAAAGGACAAACTAGGATAACTAAAGATCTTAAAGAAAGTCCAGGAGCTTCCAAGCCCTTAAACAAGTCTTCAACTTTCCCCTACAAAAGAATCCCTTATTTAAATATGTGTCATTCAGTCATTCCCTTGTACTCTGATGCAGATGGCAATGGATCACACTTAGGGAAGACTCCTTCAAATGTGGGGAGAGGACATTTTTTCAATAAAACCCAAAGAAGAAAAAAATGTTCTTATCATTTTATAATGTGGTGTGTAAGAAAAAGTTTATCTAGCCAAGATATGACAGTTTAATAACAGCTTAGGAAAGCACGTTTAAAGCTTTCTTTTATCTTAAAGCAGTGTTGGTTTTGTGGTAACTGTGAGCAATATTGGTCACTTTATCTAAAAATCACTTTATAAAGAATAATTCACTTCTTAGCTCTTCGCTTATGGAAAGGCTTAACACAATGTGGCTTAGTTCTCTGAGTGGAAGCTTGCCTTATTAATACAAGTGTTTCTATTCTCTTGTGGCATGATCTGCTTTCTACTAATAAAATCTTCTATTCCAGGATTTCCTTTAACTTGGGTCCTTATTTCCAATCCAAACATGTGGGAGAACATATGGGAAATTATGTTTTCCTGTGCGTGTGTGTACTTCAAATTGGGTTTCTGGATATACTGGTGCATGTTAGGAGTTTGGGTATGTTTCTAGATTTTATGTGTGGGCTTGGTTTTTTTGTCCATGTCAAAACTATTTTAAGCGTGTTTTATGTGGTTCACATAGGTGCAAATTGTTACCAAGAAAATAGACCTAAGCCATGTGACATCCAAATGTGGCTCTCTGAAGAACATCCGCCACAGGCCAGGTGAGGAATTTTTAGAAGTCTGAGAAATGTTTAACCATAGTCAGGAAATCAATAAGCGAAGTCTTCATGTGGTTGTTGTGAAGTACCTAATTAGAAGGATGTTTCAAAATCCTGATACCTCACGCTTTTGTTAATATAAAAGGAAGTTAGAAATGTTAAGACATTTTCATTTGGGATAAGTGAACCCAATTACCACAAATAGCCCACATATAAAACAGGATAAAGTTTAAAAGTCCATAAGATGCATTTATCTTTATGTACTCAACATGTTCTTTGGAGCTCTTTTCAAATATATAGTCTATAAAATACATTGGATCATATACTCATATATAATAACATCAACTGAATAAGATTTTTCATACAACTTGTTTTTCTACATTATGTAAAATAAGGATTGTGCTGTGCAAAGCTGAAGACATTTATTTAGCTGATGGATTTTTCAGATTATTAAGTCAATAAGCAAAATGCAATGTTTCCCCAACTTGCTTGACAAAGGACTCCTTTTGTTTTCTCATAATATCTCATAGGAAAAATGCTGTAAAGTAGATTTTTCATTCATACTTGCTATGGGTTTTTCCCCCTTTAAGATGTGAATCTAACACATATGAGTCACTTTTTCTGGGCATCATGTATTATATATTTTTGTTAAATTCTACCTCCATTGATATGTAATAAAAGATAGCTATCAGAGTTGTAATTTTCTAAAGTATGTTGACACAATGCATAAATTTCCTTTGAATTATGGAAAGACAAAAGGAAAGCAATTGTGCTTGGTATCTTAACATATAAATCAAGAAATAGGTATTTCCATTAGTCATTGTCTCAAATGTTATCAAAAACAACATGTAAAAAAAAGAGTGATAATTAAGAATTTGTTGATTAGAAAACAAAGACAGGTAAGTTTTAAAATGTGTAAGTACACTGAAAATGTCTAGAAATCGGAACTCATTTTATGAAAAGGTATTGGGAAGGCAAGTCAAAGCTCTCTGGCATCTTCATTAGTAGTTTCACAATTACTGCCATGAAATTAGTTTTTCTATCATTCCAAACTCAGCAGGGACAAAGTCCAATACTGCTCATCTTCACAAACACTTAATTGAATTTGTACTGCTGTGTCAACAGTATGACTGAAATATTTTGCCACACTACCTATCTTTGTGTAGAACATAAAAGAAAAATACTGGACATTAATTCCAGATAGTAAGGATATAGTTAGTCAATTCACCTGAAATCTTAATGCACAGAAAAATCTTATATAAATAAAGAAATATTCTGTGTATGATTTACTGGTCATAAAAGACTACTGTTATTGGGGCAGCACCTGTGGCTCAACGGAGTAGGGCGCCGGCCCCATATGCTAGAGGTGGCAGGCTCAAACCCAGCCCTGGCCAAAAACTGCAAGAAAAAAACAAAAAACAAAAAACAAAAACCTGCTGTTATTGACTCCCCCCTATTTCTAAATCTAGCTTTTACTTCTATTATTACCAAATCGAATGACCAAATTCTTAAGGAGGTGTTAGCATGACAATTCTTGACAAGAGCAAGCTTTTCACAGTTACTTTGAAATGTGGAATATTTAAGAAGAAAATAATTCAACACCTAGAGTCACAAATTAAATACCCTCTCTTCTCAACTTCATTTATAAAGTTTGCTAAAGATTATAGTCTTTCGCAATTACTGCTCCTGGTGGATGTTAGAATTCTTCAAAACCAAAGACATAGATCTCCGAATTCAAATGGGCTTGTCTAACGGTTGCATAAGAATGTCTAGTGAGACCTCAAAAGAAATAGACTTCTTGTGCTTCCTTTTGAATATATCTTGTATATTCAAAGATAATAATATTACATTATTATCTTTTCTCCCTCAGAAGGCAGCTCATCAAAAATGTAACAAGATTATATTGACAATAGCATATGTAATATAATAAGAAAAGAAAGCTTAAGAAAGAAATTTCTATCAGAGGCTACCCAAAAATACAAACATACCAAAAAAAGAAGTTGATCTTATCTAGTTCAAAGTCCAATATTCTCTAGCCGCTAACCAAGATAAGTATGTTTTTGTGAATCATTATCAATCGTGCTAATCTCATCACAACCAACAAGTGAGACCAATGTAACCAGGTAAAATATGGGAAGAAGAAAACTCTGTGGAATGATGCGTATTGTAAGGGAAGGATAACTACGTATCTCTTATAAGCATGAGTTAAATAATATTGTGTACTTCCTAAGCCTTCAGGAAAAGAATGAATAGATGTTTCTCCAAAAATGTAATCTAATAACATCATATAATTTCAAGAAGCCCCTGGCCAGGAAGTTGGGTTTTAGCATGAATATATAGGCATTGCAAGAGAAAACACCGCAAGGTTTAAGAGACCTACATAGCCTTAACAATCCTCCCTCTTTTGTCTACAGGGATACATGAGCAACAAGAATTCCAATATTGAAAATGTTATTCATATTTTCATAGAGCCCCTCAGGCATCTTTCCAAATCAAAATCCCAAGTGAGAGTCAATGATAATAGAGGGTCACATTGCTGACCTCTACTAGCTTTCTAGAAGTTGCATGTGGTGAAAACCAAGTTGACAATGAAAGTGAAAGCAATGTTTTTAGGTGGAGGTAAGGTAAATGAGAAGTCTAATCCACTTATTTCCAGGTCAAAGACATCAGCAGACACTCAAGGTTGGTCAAGGACAAGCTAAGGTTGGTCAAGGACAGGCTAAAAGAAAACAAATACCTGGTATAAAATAGCTCCCTGGGTTTGAAAGCCTAAGACATATAGACTAGCAGGGGGAAACCACAGAGCATGTACCCTGACAATCGGCAGATCATAGAGTCTCAGACTAGTTAGCAGTAGAGGAAATGGCATGGCCCAAACTATCTCGGTATTATCAGATCAAGGTCAGTGTCAAATTAGACCTACGATATTTATATGAGAAAGATATCTCCTTAAATCTCTTCCCTATCATATAATATGCTAATTAAAATGGGAGGCTCTTAGCGCTAACTAGTTATAAACGATTTAGCTCCTGACTCCTTTCATCAGTGAAGCCATCAATGTTGAAAATTTACAAATGAAGATATTGCCCATATGTGCTCCATTTTCTCTGTGGATAAATGACGTGGTACCATGGACAAAAATAAAGGAGAGTTTTCCTTTCGATTTAATTCCTTAGAAATAAAAGACTATTGTTTCTCAGCCTTTTGGCTAAGATCAAGTGTAGAAATAAGCAACTAAATGTTTCAAGTTTTTAAAGGGGTGCAAATATTTTCATCTTGTTATTTTTTACAGTTTCTGTTATGCTTAAAGAAAACCCCTCCTGATTTCTTAGCTTAGATATGGGTAAGTAAAGAAATTAACATGTGAAGCAATCCATATAATGGTATAAAAAGAATGTCATGATCTTGGATTGTATAGGGAAATGGTGTGATCTAGCAATTCTAACATTCCGTTTACATGTATGGTTGGAGATATAGTAGAGTTAATTAATTCATAGTTTGCAATTGTCTATCTCTTATAAACATTTTTGGAAAATAGTCACCTTAAATGCAAGATAATTTTAGCAAGGTGTTTAAAACCTTTCTCTTCTCACAGGTGGTGGCCGTGTAAAAATTGAGAGTGTAAAATTGGATTTCAAAGAAAAGGCCCAAGCTAAAGTTGGTTCGCTTGATAATGCTCACCATGTACCTGGAGGCGGTAATGTCAAGGTAAGAAACAAGGACATGGGCGAATCTTGTCCTCTTGCATTTAATCCTTCTGAAATAACTTTTTATCAAAGTAGATCCCAGATTGAAGACCTAGACAAATAGAAAGAAGGGATGACAGAGCTGAAATGAAGTCAGCTTAGTATCAACTCTGGGATGTAGAGGACGAGCTAGGGGCTAGTTAAGATGCTTGAGTTAAAGAGAGCTGATGCTTGTCTTAAACAGATTGACAGCCAAAAGTTGAACTTCAGAGAGCATGCCAAGGCCCGTGTGGACCATGGGGCTGAGATCATCACACAGTCCCCAGGCAGATCCAGCGTGGCGTCGCCCCGACGACTCAGCAATGTCTCTTCTTCTGGAAGCATCAACCTGCTTGAATCTCCTCAGCTCGCCACTTTGGCTGAGGATGTCACTGCTGCACTCGCTAAGCAGGGCTTGTGAATATTTCTCATTTAGCATTGAAGTAATAATATTTAGGCATGAGCTCTTGGCAGGAGTGGGCTCTGAGCAGGTGTTATTCTCATTCTTTGAAAACCATAAAATAAATAATCTCATTCCCAAACTGTAGTCATTGTTACAATTTTATATTTAAAAAATGAATAGTATATGCAGAAACTGACCTGATTTCCATTTGCAACAGGAAGACACTGGCTTTACATGGGTACAATTGGACAATTATTTTTGCTCTGCTCTGTTTTGCATGAGTATTATTACTTTTTAAAAAAATTGCATTTTTACCTTTCATGTGCCTGAAGGCTCTCCACTACATTCTGAAAGGCCTTGTTAAAATCCAAGCTGCTCATTTCACTATTCTGTTTCTGAGTGAGACAATAAAAACTGCCCATTGTAACTTATTACAGGTTAAATTAAATCAAGGAGTCTGATTGCAGGAAGGGAAGCGCATGTAAGAAATAAGTTTTTTAAATGTTATTTTGTATAAATGGGAAGAAAGATTCGATTAAGTTATTAACATTTGGGACCTGGATAATTATATCAGAGTATGCCAACCCAATAAATTATTTAACTAATTAAAAAAAATAGTTACAAAGCATTTGAGCTGTGGTTGAGGAAATGGAATAAAAGTGCGTCTCGTAGGAAGGATGCACTTTCATTAGGATGGACTTGTGTCTGATTAGAATGTCAGGTGATTGGCTAGATTTGTGTCCATACTAACAGTTTCACACCCCCTTTTCATCTGTTTGATACAGTATTATAGATATAAATATATATATATATATTTCTCTGTGGCCATTTGTGATACTTCCTCATATACTTGAATATTATACTTCTTTATTCACAGTATCTGTGTCTCCTGCACCTTTGGTGTTGCAATTTTAGATATGTGAAAGTAGATGTTAGCAGGGTTCTCTCCCTATTTAAAAAAAATTTTAAAAAGACAAAAAATTTTAGCATGAAGTTGCTTTCTATCACAACTCAAAGCTGTAACCCTGTTTTAGTGCCAGATACAAGTCTCTCCCGTAATGCTAGAAAAAAAATTATTTTTCTCTGCTTTCACCAACATGGAGTTTGTGGGGGTGGGTCCAGTTATACATGAAAGGGTTTACAGATTGTTGGTTCAAGATTATGAATTTATCTCATTTTTAATTACGGAAGAGTTCTGGTTTTCTTCCTATACTTATTCATTAACCCAACAAGATTTTTTCTTTTTTTTTTTTTTCATTTGCTAAAGTTGAAACTATCAGTGGTCGTCTGGAATATGTTTTCTTATTTTTTTCCAAATGGTATCTATTTGTTAAACTCTCTAATAGAAAATACTTGGCTTTCTTACCCAAACTAAAGATCCTTTGAACAAAAAGAAAAAAAATACAATATTTTGTGAAACTCTAACTACAAAACATTTGAGACACAGATATCTAAATCAGTTTTTTTTTCAAGACTCTAAAATTGTGCTCTGTAAAGGAACACAGTGTGTCTTAGTATATTTATCAGTAGATGATATTGTTCTGACTTTATATACAATCTTAAAATCAGAAGGCAATTAATTAATTTGTCTCACAAATCACTCATCTCAGACTTACAATAAGCAATGAAATAGTCAATGGCCTGAATAGGGCAAAAAGCTACCAGGCTCGTTGGGCATTTTTTAGTGTTTTATCTGTTTTTTTTTTCTTGCTCAGGGCTGGTAGGCTAGACATGAACAATTACAGACAAATTGTCTGCTAGGTGTTTGATCTCTTTGAGCCAAATCAATTCCCAAATATAAAGGCGGAAATGATGAGCATGGACTGAGGCAACAAGGAAGTATAGGAGCATCTAAGAAAACAGCCAAGTTACATAAAGACAGAGAGACACAGCTGCCATACTGTGACCCCGTGCATCTGGCAACATGTCATTGCTACAAGAGAAACCTAGGAGCAAACCCACACCTTTCATTCTCAGCTAAGAGATTTTACACAGGCAAACAGTCTTAAACCATTTATCAATTAGTTATTTTATATGACAGTCAAAAACTTAGAAGCTACTGAGTGTAACCATGAATGTGTCTATTTTCCACCTAGTAACTGCTGTGAAGTTCAATTTGACCAATCTGGGCAATTTATTCATCCACTTCCTTTGAAATGCACCAGAAAATAAAAGAAGAAATGGTTGTGTGGAGACTTATGGTACTTATGTTTTGATAGTGCTAGACAGTGATTAAAGTTCTCCAGAAAGAAGTTAACAGCTGGTTAGAAACGTTTTAACCTATGAAGCAAGAATTTTTTTCACCTTTGTTTAAATTTTTTAATAAAAGTTAGGATGATGTAAACCTGCTCTACATAATAAAATTTGGTTTCTTACAAACTCTTGTCCAAAATAAAGATTATAGAAAGCACTAAATTATTAGATTTGATATTAAAACAAATGTCTGTTTTGAATTACAACAAAATTATAATGTTCTTGCTTTGTGTGGAAATGCAATTTTTTTAAATAAAATTAACGAAAGGAACTGATAATTTATACCAGTAAAAGAGAGAAACACACAGGCTAAATGTCTTCTTGTGGGGAGAAGGGGGAAAGCCCATCCTGCACTCTCAAGATAACGACTCAAATTAAGCTTTCTGAACACCACTCTTGTGGGGACACACATGCGCTGATCTAGAATTGAAATTTCTAAGGTCTCAGTTCTAGATCTACTTTTGCCAGTTTCTCTCTGGCTTTAGCCTTTGAGAACCTGTTTAAGGATACATAAGTAATCCAGAGTTCTGAAGAGTTAAAAGGCCAACTTCTCCAGGGAGCTCTCTGGGTCACCTGCAACCAAAAATTGGACACCTTACAATGATGCAGGAAAGACCCAACTTCATGATGAGTTTCAAAGGCCATGTTCATTTAGGAACCAACTCTCTCTGGATTCACCTGCTGAATTCCAGCAGGGTGGTGGGCTGAAGTCCTACCTCCAAGCATGACACCTGTGTAACACCAGCCAGGCATGGCAGAAGGCTGAAGAGAGGATGGCATTAAATAGAAGAATGTACCAATTCTCCACACATTATAGATAGTAAAACAGCAGGCATGGAATAATCAGACAAAATATAACATAATATTTTATTAAAGAAATAATCTGTGCTCAATTCTGATGCAGCTGCAACTATAATTTTTCTATTTTTCATACCATAAAAAGGAAAATAAACTATTCGTGGCCTAAGTAGCAAAGATAAAGTAGATTCATGGGTTGGGAAAGCAAATTCTAGGCATTCCTTCGAAGACTAATGTGCTAAAAACAACACTGATGTTTGTTTCTTCACACCCAGGATTTTTAGCCTGTGTGCATAGGTGGAGGCCAAGTCCCTCTGCAGGAAAAAGCTTATTTTCAAACTCAGAAAATGTCAATCATAGAAATCCACTTCAACTTTAGCAAAAAGAAAAAAAACTCAACAAAAAGTATACTCTGTATGCTGGGATTCCAAGGTTCTAACATACCGTTACAAATCTGTGGGGGGTTTCTTTCTTCTAATAATTCTAGAGCCTGTTACCATAGAAAGGCATTTCTTCGATGGCTGGTTGTAGTTAGTTCATGTTTTTCAAGCAAATTTGCAAATGTATTTGTTGCTGTATAGTGATTGTTTTGCAAAATAAAATTGCTTGTCACCTAATTGCTAGTTTTAGTTTCAGATTAATTGCGGCTTCTTCTCTGGAAAAAAATAATGTGTGTGTGTGTACATTATTTGATCCAACCAAAGAAAAATTATGAAGAGAAAGAAGGCTGTATCTGCTGAATTTCTGCTGTGTGTTAGGCCCTATACTAGGTGATTCTATATTAACTCACCTAATTAATGAGGAAATTCAAGTATCTTTTGTCAACACTGTATTAGCAGCATGCTATCTATTGCAAGTGATATAAACTTGAAATTGGCTTAACCATAAAGGTGCATTTACTAACTCAAGTAACTGACTAGACCAGTGCATCCGCCTGTTTAGAATCTAGGCACTCAAAAGATGTCATCAGGGATCTCTTTTTCCAACTTTAATTCTACTTCCTCTATGTTGGCTTCATTGTCAGGCAGACTCCCCTTTCTTCATGGGCAGCAGAAGCTCCCAATTTCATAACCTATCAAAGAAAGCCTCTTTGCCAGTGCACTAACCAAAATCCAAGGCCTGGATATCATTGCACTACGTGGATCAGCTGCCTACTTGTGCTGATGTGGGCTTGGCTCACATAGTCATCTCTATCACAGATGGTTCGAGTAGGAGGAAAGAAAGGGTAGACACGGTCTCCTCCAAGCTACAGGGGCCAATCAGAGAATGGAGATGTTTTCTCCAAAGTTACGTCAGTCTATTGCTGCCAGAAGAGAGAGGAATTAAAGCTGCAAAGGCCATAAAAACAGATATAGCCTATCACTATCACCACACCCCTATTCATGTTTTAGCTCCTTGCTACTCAAATTGTGCTCAGGCTTCACCAGAGAGCCTGTTAGAAACACAGATTCTCAATCATTCCCCCGCCCCAGACCACCAGCATTCCCTTAGGTGATTTATCATTGCACATTAAAATTTGAGAATCACTCAGCTCATTCAGCTCTTGCTAATGTGCTGCAGGAGAAAGAGCCCCTTTGCAGTCCTCTAACAGATGAAATCACCCCTAAGACCATTTGAGATAAGATCCTTACTTCTGAAGTCAAACAGTTTAGTTTTTGCCTAAATTTCTTTCTAAAAATGCATGGCATCATCTCTTCCCATTCAGTGTCCCTTTCCAATAATGCAGACTTGCTAGAACTGAGCAAAAAAAAAAAAAAAAAAAAAATCACTAGGGTTTCTCTTTAATGACGTTAACACCGATCACTGATTTCATCCTCTAAGAGTCTTTAAACCACAATGGATTATGACATTTGTCTAGTAGCATGAAACACAATAAAATTTCTAATTACCATTTTTATTAATTATAAGGCAAAGAAGAATGTACTTGCCTTTAGAAGAGACAAATAACTCATTCATAACGTAGAATAACATTTCATGTAGCTTACGGGGGGGGGGGGGAATGACCCTCTTTTCATTTATGATGTGACACTTCTGTGTGGTTTTGTGTCCCAAATAATTCAGGGCTAGAATGTTGTCAAAAGTACAAAATTTTAGCCACCTAAAATTGTTGCAAAATACTAAGTCCCTCACTAGTTTTTCTTGAGCATGATGAAGCAGCACAAGGCACAGAAATCCCCCTCCCCTTTTTTCCTCTCTCTTGCCTTTCCATCACTAAGACACCTCAGCTGCTCCCACTTCTACTCTTTAAAGTTCCATTAAAATTTTCTGCCCCAGGCCCGAGTTGAGGTCTGTGGCTTCCAGATGTGCTTTGTGGGCCTGCACGGTGTTTTCAGATTCAATAAAGTACACACACACCATATTTGGATGTTTTTTGAAAAGTGAAACAACATGGCAACAATGGGGCTGCCTTCTCTCGTGGTAACTGTTGGCTGGAGCTGGTCCAGTGGGTACCTCAGAGGTAGGGTTTTCCCCTTCACTCGGCCACCATGCCCAGATGTGCTCATTATTCCTCCTAGCCCACTTTATTCACTTATATCCATTACTATTACTGTAGGTGTTAAACTACAGATTTAGAGTTTGTAAGTCCTGACTTGTGCTCACTCATCTTTCTCCCCCTCCCCTACATTTCCCCCCTCATTCTATGAAACAAAATCTCAAAAAAAACAAGACACTAAGAGTAGAGTGAGGGATTTTCATAGGTCAGACAAAAATCCTCGGGGTGATGGAGAACCTGCAAGCAGTGGTATTTAATAGATTTTTTCCTCTCTCCCTTTGTCTCTCTCTCTCTCTCTCTCTCTCTCTCTCTGTCTCTCTCTCTCTCTCTCACACACACACACACACACACACACACACAGACTTTTAAGAAGCACATTTGAAGTAGCAACTGGTAATCCTTATGCTCATAATACATTTACTTGCTACTTGCTACCTACATTTGTCATTAGATCAAGGAAAAGAGAAAAGTGCAGTCAGGTTTGTTTCATGAGTTATCCACCATGTGATAATTAAAGACCTCATTGTCAAGTAAGAAATGACAAGAGCTGTTTTCTTGCTCAGTAGAGCTGAACATTGCCTGTTCCTTTTAGGAACAGAAGAAAGAGAGAGAAAATGTTCCAGCCTAATCAAGCCAGTGCTGTGTTCTCAAACAAGGACTGCTCTTTAGGCAACACACACCTTATTCAGCTGCATAAGTTGTTATAATATTGAAAGATTTACTGTCCAAGCTTCCTTGCCTTTACCTCCTCCTTTTGGGCACCCAAAGCTATTCCGTGTGCTCTACAGACATCCTCCAATTTCAGCATCCGCAAAGTCAATGCTTGGGAGAGCAGAAAGCTTTCAAGATCCTGCTCCAGGCCCCCCAACAAATCCTGCCTGCCAGCATCACCAGTGGCTACTCCCCCACCCCCAGCCAGGGATTCTGGACAAAGACCTGTTCTTTACCAGCTATTGGAGGGAGCTAAGACAGGCAGTGTGGGAGGCCTATGCTGGCACCTAGTAGCCTGCTGGCCAGCCACACAGCCCACCACAATCTTCATACCTACTCCTGCCCCTGCATGCTCATCGAACGAAATCAGAAGAAGACTGGAACTCCACAGAGGACACAGTGCCTTTGGTGACATGCTGGCAGGCAAACACTGGTATACATCCCTTGACTGTGGTCACTGGCTCTCATTCCCCTGGAACCTTCCTCACATGGTTACATATGGAAACCACAATCACCACAGGACCTGCACTTGTAGCAGAGTCCAATAGATGGGCAACAGGCCAGGTAATATGGACTCCTGAGACCCAGAACAGAGGAAGGTTGTAAGCAAAACCTGGGTCCCCTGGGGCCATTTGGGGCTGACAGACAGCTGTCGTCAAGTATTTTTATGGTCCTTGTTGAAATTTACCCCCAATTTGAATGCACCCAAAGCCCAACTGACATGGGCATTAATAATACTAACTTTATACTTACTTCCTGATTGTGCCAGGCATCCTTAAAAACATGTTAACTCCTGGGTGGCTCCTGTGGCTCAAAGGAGTAGGGTGCTGGCCCCATATACCAGAGGTGGTGGGTTCAAACCCACCTCAGCCAAAAACTGAAAAACAAAACAAAACAAAACATGTTAACTTCTAAGAGTACTGTAGTTCTGTGGTTATCAACATCTTCATTTTACAGATAAGAAAACTAGGCTATAAAGAGGTCATTTAAAATTTAATGACACAGCTAGAATTTGAATCCAAGCATTCAAGGACAGATGTTTCATCTAATAGATTAGGTTTGACTTGATTTTCATGACAGTCAATAAAGATACCAAGTATGTATTATGTAAAAATCTCAGTATTACAAGGGCTAGAAAATGGTCAGACATTTGCTATTAATTCAGCAAATGATAAACAAGGTTTGTGAATAATAAACTCGTTTATATAAGAAATTCTCTCCTTTTTTTTTTTTTTTTTTTTGGAAATACAAGTCACGCAATGACAATAGATTAAGTTGTATATCACTGGAAGGTTGTGTGGTTCTTGCATCAAGTCATGACTCCTACAAACATCACATAGTGAGTGACATCTATATCAAGCAATGTGGAGAGCAGGCTGTGAGGTGGCAGGGCCCCCACAACCTGGGGAACATTCAGGGAATGAACCCCTAACTGCTTCTCCTCCTTTCCCAAAACAACCATACCCTTTCTTCATGCTCCCTTTGCCAGAAGTCAGGTAGCTCTTTCTTTGTCTAGTTAATTTTTAAGAACTATGCAAAGATCCTAGTAAGCTTTCCCTTTTTACTTCTTACCATATATTAACGAAGTTGAGTAGAAACCATTAACAGGATGATTGTCATTATTAAAGTCATTTACATTTTCCAATCATACTAAAAGGCCAAAGATATGTCTTTTGCCTATGCTACTTCCCCCTGGACAACCCTTTCAAGATTCTATAAAACAATGGTTCTCAACCTTCCTAATGCCGTGACCCTTTAATACAGTTCCTCATGTTGTGGTGACCCAACCATAAAATTATTTTCATTGCTACTTCATGACTGTAATTTTGCTACTGTGATGAATCATAATGTAAATATCTGATATGCAGGATATTTTCATTGGTTGCAACCCACAGGTTGAGAACCACTGCCATAAAATAAAGCTGATTTTGTGCTTTGATGCTGGCTGCAGCCATCAGCTCAGTCAGACCTTCCAATCCCATCTTTTGTCTCTGTGTCTTCCCTTGTGCTGTATTTTCCTCAATCCCCACCACTTCCACACTGATTCGCTCCCCTTCCTCATCTTGGTTCATGATAAAGCAAAGATCAGCAATTTGCAAAAATTAACAATTTACTTAGAAATTATTAGGAAAATTGAATAAAATATTTGTACTACAACACATGCCACTTGACAAGAAGTTTTGTAATTCATTTTGTTTAAAGAATAAAAGCAATTTCTCTTTGGACTTCATCAAAATGCTTTATTTTTTAAAAATCAATCAGAAATACATATCCAGAGAACTCAAATCCAGATCATATAAAGAACTCAAATCCAGATCATATAAAGAACTAGAAATCAGCATATAAAGGAAAAACAATTCAAAAAACTTGAACCAACCCCAAGAGCAAAGCATGTGCACGTGCTTAACATCACGAGGTGTCATAGAAATGCAAAGATTAAATCCACAATGAAATAACTAAGGAGGGAATAACCCAAATCATCTGCAAACATATTAAAGAAATATAAGAAATACTTTCCAACTCATTTTATGATGCCAAAATCTTACACAAAGACATTGGAAATTAAAAAAAAAAAAAGAAAGAAAGAAAGAAATCACAGAATAATATCCCTCATAAGCAAAGACACATAACCCTTAACAAAATATTACCCAAACCAATAATACATAAATAGGCTAATATACTATGAACAAGCGAACCCCATAAATATTAGGCTGGTTTAACCTTTAAAAATGAAGTAAGCAATACGTTTTCTTTGGGTTAACTTATGATAGTGTACAATTCACTAAATATTTTAATATCACCCTTTCTTCTAGAACCATACCGCTTTCCCAAAGGCTCTTTTTTCTTTCTGTATTATGACACCACCACCAATTAAATTATTTTCTTTTATCACAAGAATGGCGTGTCATTTAAATTTTTATCATGAAAACAAGAATCTACAGTTCAGAGCGTAAGACATAACACACAGCTCTACGAGTAGTCCCTTTGAATCTTCTTCCTATCAAGCTTGAGGTAACAACACCCTCTTATCCCTCCCCAAAAAGAAGCAGAAGAAACAGCAGGCCTTCTCCATCTAAAGAAGAGACAGCAGACCTTCTCCATCTAAAGAAACTCCTTCTCAGTCTCCTCTGACCAAATCCCACTCTATGTTCCATTTTTGTATCCTTTATCTGATAGGAAACGTCCTTGATAGCAATTCCTTTGTAAATCTGCACATGGAAAAGAGCAATTTTTTACTTTCATTTTTGTGACCTGATGTCAATTAGGCTAACCCCTCAGTAGATTCTCAAAGGAATCTCATTTTAACATCCTGTTGCGATCTTTTCTTTTCTACACTGTTGGCTAGAATAATCTCATACTACTTTATAAGTCTGTATCCTTTTAAATAGAAAATGAATAAAAGCCACAAACATGTATTGAATGCTACATCCTCATCTGGCTTGGTGTCCCAAGGCATTCAGAGCCAAATGAGGAAAAGGAGCACGCACAGCTAATTATAGCCCAAGATAAACAGTGGAAAGTGGTGAAAACTCAACTTCACACAAAGATCTGGAAGAAAAAGAATCTAGGAAGAAAAAGAGAGAGAGATGAAAGGGGATTTCTAAAGCAAAAGCATAAAGGCATGAGTAAATAACACATTTTTTTACATAAAAATCAACTGGTATATCCGGAGCATAGGCGAGTCAGAAGAAATGAGTCCAGGAAAAGTAGAACTTAGAACCAGATTTGGAGTACTCAATTATATTCAGAAGTTTGGATTTTAATGTATAAGCAGTTGTTAAAGGTTTTTGAGAAGGAGAAATGGCATCATCTGACCTCAATTTCTTTTCTTTTTTTTTTTTTTGAGACAGGGTCTCACCGTGGTGCCTTGGGTAGAAAGGCATGGTGTCATAGTTCACAGCAACCTCAAACATCTGGGCTTGAGCAATCCTTTTGCCTCAGCCTCCAGTAGCTAGGACTACAGGCATGCACCACCACGTCTGGCTAGTTTTTCTATTGCTGGAGTCAGGGTCTCACTCTTGCTCAGGCTGGTATCAAACTCCTGAGTGCTAGCAATCCACCCGCCTTGGCCTCCCAGATTGCTAGGATTGCAGGTGTGAGCCACCATGCCCAGCAGACCTAAATTTTAGAACAGTAATTTTGGCAACAATGTAGAGATTGGACTATACAAAGAGACTAGAGTTGGGGAAACCATGAAGGGATGACTGGAGAGTGGCAGAGATGATCTGGAGGAACGGACAAGCTTACCACTTTATGTTCTGTCACTTTTATGTTCTGGAAATAAAAAAGTAAAATAAAAGTGACAGGACTTAAGTACCATGGAATATTAGTTGGTTAATAGAGAAGAAGAAATAAACCCAACATTTTTAACTTGAGTAGCCAAAAGATGGTATGATTAACTAAGAAGTATTCAGGTGAAGAAAATGTGTCAGTGGATTATCCATACAGAAATCTCACAACACTTTTAATTTCTCTCTGGATCTTAGAAGTGGGAATATGACCAAAGATGGTTATTTGAGTGTTACTCCAGGTTCTGGATGGTTCCAAGCCAGAGGAATTAAAGAGGAATGCCTTGGCCCATCATCTCTAATCCAGCCGTATTGATTAATAATGAGCACTGCTGAAACTAAGCTTTTAAAACAGGAAAGTCTTATTACTCAGAAGCAGTACACAAAGTAGGACAACGTGCTTCTCTCACAGTTCATCCTAGGAAGTTATTTTCTCTAAATCCCTGGGGATGCATGTAGTTGACAATGAATATGATGTTGATGACCAATACAGGTCCATGACACTCCTGTTCCACATCCAGGTAGATGTTGCTTGCTTTAGAGAAAGTTAGAGGAACTGAGTTAGAGGAACTTGGTTACATTTTCTGAGCCAGGAGGACGCAGACCACACCGTCGTTCTTCACTCTGGTGAAATTATTTTACATTCGACCCCTGCTTTACCATCATCAGTGTGGGCTCTTAATTGATCCATTGTCCCCAGAGCATTACTTCCAAAATGAGGAGAGGGGATCTTTTTCTAATTGTTTTATTTGTTCTTGATATTCACTCTTTAGACACCACATATTAATTATCTTAGCTCCATTTATTCTTTTTAGAGATAAACGCCCGATTATTTAGAAATAACATCCTAAGTCACTAATGGCCAGAATAAAGTTATGAATGTTGCCGTAGTACCATAATACTTGACTTTGTCAAGGCTTATAATCTCAAACAAAAATTTGAAAAATTTCTAACATATAAATGATGACAATTAGTCCTAGCAGTGAGTGAACTCATGCAGGCTGGGCTTGCAAAAGAATTAAAACACCCCAAATGAGACAGTGAAATGTTTATATAAAAGGGGCAAGGAGGGGGAAAAAAGAGGCTATCAGAAACTGAGCACCAGCCATTGAGGGGATGATACTTGGAGACAAGATTGCAGAAGCCACATAAGTGGATGTTGCACAGGGTTAAACTGCAGAAAGTCTGGAACATGTAAGAAAGAAGCAGCTCTCGAATTTTAGAATAGACCACTCAGTGAGTTAACAGAAAAATGAGGGGTACAAAAGATAGAAAAATGTTTCTTGGACTGGACTTTGTTATGTCACTTGTATATAACCCTTGGACTGGACTTTGTTATGTCACTTGTATATAACCTAAGGCAAATGTGTAACAGAGCCATTTGCAAAGAAACATCTTCTCTACCTCCTAAAGGGAACCTGAAATGAATTTCCCCACTCATAGCTTGGGGAACATTGAATGTAACATTTTCCCCAGAAATGCCTTTCATCTGGGGCACACAGGGTTTGTCAACATTTTCAATGATGAAAAGATGTCTCTTTATGCTTTTATTCTCATCCTATTGCTCCAATAGCTATTTTTGAAAGCTAACTTCTATTTCCATTGGTTAATAAACACCTACATTTGCTGTCTTGCTGGCATATGGCTGCTAATGCTGATGCCATCTTCCAAATGAATATAAGTAGGTTTATTTCCTCATATAATAAAAAGCACAAATACATTTTTCCATATGGTAAACGGGCTTTGGTAAGTATATGCAGCAGCTTCAGGGGAGGGTCAGGTTAAAATAAAGTGAGTAAAGTCTGTTTCCTTACTGATTCATTTGTTGATCTTAGATCCAAGTCCTTTAACCAAACCTTCCAGCCACAATAATGATGATGGGTAATTCTTGCTTATGTCTTTGTATTTTAGCCAATTAGATTTTCAGAGTGATTTATGATTCTCAGATGAAAATTATTGAGTTTTCTTGTTTACACATTATGAGAGTGGTGGATGATGAGTTGATGAATTGGAAATACTCTGCCTTTGGGGCCAGTCTGGAAAACCACAGTAGACTAATTTTGGTTACATAATTTATTGTGATGTCTTCTCTAGATAGATTTGAATGTATTATATGATCATGCAATTGTTCGCACATAACTGCCTTTGAATTATTTTCTATTTTGATCTGATTCCTATGCTCACATATACATGCATGTGAGCATTCTCTAAATAGTCTACATTTTATGACGTGCTCATTCTAAAATTAAGTTAGTTTTTAATTTCTTAGTTAGTGGGAAGTGTTTCTGACAATTCTAGCATGAAAAGAGGGAGGGTGGTTTGCAGGCTAGCTCCAGGGGGGACTCGCAATCCCTTCCAGTTATATAGTCTGTGCTTTCGTTCCTGGTGCCAGAGGAACAAGTGTGCTTGATTCGAGAAGCACATTCACAGCAATAGAATCCATGCAAAGTGAGAAAGATGCAAGAGGCCATGGGGGCATTTACCTTGGTTTTAGAAGGAAATTTTTCACATATAAGAAAAAAAAAATTTTTTAAATAATGTATAAATTAGTGACTTCTATGGGGTTTTTTAAAAATATAGATTAAATACAGGATAACAAGTAAAATATTTCTTCCTGAACTTCCACGTTCCTTTTTACAGCAAAATTTCTCACCAATCTTCTCTAGAGGGGCATCTGAATTTAATACAATCAATTTCATATGTTTGAGAGGAAGAGCTTAGCTATGATGTAAGTGAAAGTAGAACATTAAAAAAAATGTATTTGACTTATTAAAAAAAACAGATGCTAGAAAAATAGATTAAAATTATCAACTGTGATACAGCACAAATCCTGGAAGAAGACTAGGCAACGTTGTTGTCTCAAAGGTGTTCAACCACAGGAACCATTATTCTCAACCTAAGACACTGGGCGGAGTCCACTTCCCTGTGTTTGAACCAATGGCAAGGCGTGTAGTCAGCTGTTGCTAATACCCCAGACAGGACACCTAAGAGAAACCCGTAGTGACTGTTCTTTGCTTGTTCGTATTTTCCTAACTCACAAAGCTATGATCCTAACACTATCAGAAAGACAGTGACCCAAATTCTATTTGTATATTTTACTTGACAGCTATCATATCTTTTTCAGCAGACAAATGTCATTCTTAGGCAGGCTGGGTAAGGGCATTTGTCTATAATAGAAAAACTTTGTGAATTTCACAGTAAGGGCTCAGAGCATCATTGGTACCTATGTAGTAAGTCAGTCTTTTCCTTTAGGATCATTTCCTGGGATCAAACAAAAGAATGATCTTTTATATAAATTAGCCATTATAAACTGACAGTAATTAGTTTTAAAGAGCTGAATTAAATTTCAGTCACTTGTTCAGTACTTTCAGCCATCCATACGCACACACATAGGGTAGATTGTGGTTCTCATTGCTTGTAACTTATTTAAGGGAATCAAAGTTTACTTCATTTTAAATGTGCCTTGCACGCTTTGATACATTGCCTCTTTTAATCTTCACAATAATTCTATGAGACAAATGCCATTGTGTCCATTTCATGTTAAGAAAATGAGAATTCATAAGCCGAAATAACGTATCCACTATCATACAGATACATGAGGAATGAATTACATGGTTCTCTCTGATTGAAAACCCAACTGAACAATGCTGCATCCCAGGAGAGGCATCATCTCTTTATAATAAAGAGCATATTAAAGTTTATCGTTAGCTTCTTATTAAAATAAAACAGCCCAATCCTGAAAGGAGAAACTATGTTGCAGGAAATAAAGAATGTTAGCTTTCTAATCCCAACCCTACTGTTCACTGGTTATATAATTCTGGGCAAATTAATTTTTCTGTGCCTCAGTTTCTATGCCTGTAAAATAGAGACAGTGCTAGGTATACTAACAATATGATTAAATTAAAAGTAAGTCAGTCACTCACAAGGTTGTTGGGAGTTTAAAATAAAATAATGTGCAGAGCTCTGATGGAGTACTTGATAGTCAGTGCTACATTTTCTGCTATTCTACTTTTTATATTTTTAAAAATAATATTTAATGAAATATCAAAGCCTGCTTTTACTAAAAGAATTAATTATACATATTTTTCTGTACCATGATGTTCCCTAAACCTGCATTATGAACATCTTTTAATTCAACAAACCTAAGTTTGTACTATCCTTATGATTTTAATGCATGTCACTCAGTGAATATGTTGTAAGTTAATTAAGTATGTATATTTGAACATTTGGTCTGTTTTAAAATTTGCTGTTATATTTGGTCCTGCTTTCCCACATCCATGCATAGATTTCTAGCTATTTCCTTAGTAAAATTTCCTATAAATGAAAATTTTGAGTCAAATGGTCTCCAGATTTATATGGGCTTTTTATGCATGTAACCAAATTGTCCTAAAAAAAAAAAAAGTGCTACTTTTTATTCTCACAATAGAGGGGTATTTTTCCACTTTAATTTTTTTTCTTTGCCAACCCTATATATACATATATACATTTAGTTTTTCAATTTAACTGCTCTTGATAATAATTGATGAAACATTACTTATTAAGTTTCAAGGAAACATAGTTAAAGCAACCAGTGGCTTAGATCAGGGGCTTGCAAACTTGTTCTGTAAAAAGCCAGCTAGTGTAATAAACACTTTGGGGTTTGCTTGCCATGCACTCTGTCTACTCAGCTTTATTGTGGTAATGTGAGAGCAGCAATAGGCAAGACAGAAGCAAATGGACAGAGCTGTGTTCAATAAAATTTATTCATGAATACTGAACCCGGAATTGCATGTAATTTTTACATGTCTCAAACTTGATTTTTCTTTTAATTCAAGTTCATTTAAAAATATAAAAACCATTATTATATCTGATTTGATTTAGCCCAGGCTGTCTTACACTGACCCCTGAATTGGACAGATGTGATAAGATTTCATGTGGCTCATGCTTTCTGGTTTATGTCTCAAAAAGACAAGGGCAGAGGTAACATAGATGGAGGATCAAATGTTGAGAAGATGGGTGCCCTCTAGTCCAAGTGCACACTACAGTGATCTTTACTAAGTACACCCTTCTTGATCCAAAATGATTTCAAATCTTTTCTATAATTTGCTACAAGTGTAGACGTAAACAAATCAGCTTTTACGCACCTCAGCTTTTCCTCATCTATAAAGTGGAATCATCCATATCGTTCCTCTCATTCGTATGGAAGTAATTAACATGTGGACCAATATTCTTCAGTGTTCTTGAAAACTCACAGACGAAGTGATGCAATAATATATTGGATATAAGTGTGAACTTGGACAGCCAAGGCAATATTGGTTTATGAGCGGTCATCTGCCTTGCTTTTTCAACAATAACCATTAACTGACACTGTGGTCATTATTACATTGCTCTTACCTGGTGCTTTTAGACTTATGAAACATTTTCAATCTTTTATTTATTTAATTATTAAAATAATCCTGTGGGACATATGCTTTTGCCACATTTTATAAAGAAGAAACTGATATGAAGTAATTTTTCAAGATTATGCAGAATATGACTAATTAATGGAAGAGCTATAAGTTGAAAACAGGTCTTCTAACTTCAACTTTCTTTTTTCAATATCCAGATGGATCATCTCCCATAAGAAAAGACTAGGTAGCTGCCTTCTCTGCTGTCTTCCCAGCCTGGAACTGTCACTCATTTCCAGGCTCACAGAAATTCAAAGTGAACCTCGCCATCCCCATATCCCTTGCTGCCATAAATAGTCATGATTTAGAACATGCCTTTTAAGCTTTCAGTTTCATCAGTTTAATGAACCACTAAGGACCCTGTGAGTCAAAGACAGTTGTAATATTGTGAAATACATCTTTGATCTTCATCCAGATTTTCTGACATAAAACTCCTAAAATCTTTGGAATCTCCAAAGTGATGAGTTTCTTTTTGCATGCCTGTCAGTTGAAAAGTGACTGGAAGCCCCTAGGTAGCTTCAAGAAGGGATCTGGTCACAGAAACATCAAGCTATGACCAGAAGGTGGAGAGTTTACAGTTTCTTAAGGCAGGTGAGATTGGTCCCCAATGCCCAATGACTTAATCAATTATGCTTATGTAATGAAGCCTTCATAAAACACCAGAATGACTGTGTTCAGAGAGCTTCCTCCAGATGGCTGAACGAGTGAAGGTTCCAGAAGGGCGGCAGGCCCAGGGAGGGCATGAAAGCTCTGCCCTATACATCTCATCAATCTGCTCATCAGCATCTTTTGTGACATCCTTTAAATAAACCAGTAAACACTAAATGTATCCTTGAGTACTGTGAGTGACTCTTGTAAATTAATCAAACCTGAGGGGACTACTTGTGGGAACCCCAGTTAATATTGTGTATGTCAGAAGCACAAGTGAAGCAACTGGGAGCTTGCAATGGCATCTGAAATGAGAGGCAGTCCTGTGGGATTGAACTGACCCTCACCCTATGTAGGACCTGACCCTATGTCCAGGTAGAATTGATTTGAATTAGAGGATGCCAGTTAAGAGAGTGCAGGACAAATCATTGTGTGATTGTGTTTTCTACAGAGCAGGTAACAGCGAGACAACTGGAAGGCAGAGTGTGGTTGATCTCCTGGACAGGAAACTCCAGCCCTGAAGTCCTTGCAGCACCTTGAGTACCTCATCTCATCACAGTTCGAGCTCAGTGCTATCACTGCACAACTTCCAGGAGATTTTTCTCCTTATAACATGACCTTGGCCTTTAAACTAGTCTGCATTGATCTCTGTTTCTTCCAACCAAATAAGCCACAAATCAAATGCCCTGGCAGACCTATTGCACTTTTTTTTTTCCTTCTTGCAATGTGTAAAGCCCTATATAAGTCCATGGAATTTCAGAGTGAATATAAGAATAATCGAATATATTTACACTTAAGAGTCTAAAAATAATACAAAAGGAAACTGGAGGTCTCTCTCACCTGCTCTCCATCATGACAGGGACCCACTTCCAACTCTCTTTGGAAGTGCTCTAAACTTTCTCTTTATTCTTCTAAATAAAATCTCTCTTTGTTACCCTGAAACTTGTATAGATGACTTTTCCTTTCTACCACACTGCCTGCACCGCTCCAGTTTTATTTACCAGTACAAAAGGGGCAATACTCCTGACTTTCTTAGATAATCTTTTTTATACAACAAGTAAAATTATTTATTTCTATACTTCTAGTTTTCAACATATTATGTAGCCACCTTTCTCTATACTAAGGTAATAAAAGCTAGATAATCATCATTTTGTTCCTTTAAGATATCCAGCTTTTGCCCTTGGGCTGGACTCCTTACCTGCTTTTTCACTGTACATTCATTTTAGATTTAGTTGGATTAGTGTACAGTGGAGGTGCAGAGAAGCCAACGGCTTGCAACTAATGTCAAACCGACAATGTTGATGTTGCTGCAGACCAGTGCGGCTACTCTCACTCCTTCTCTCCATCCTGAGAGAGACCTGTGTCCACCTCTCTTTGGAAGTGCTCTAAACTTGCCCTTTATTCTTCCTAAATAAAATCTCTTTGTTATCCTAACAAAACAAAAAAAAAAGGAAGGAAAGAAAATGGAATTTACGGGTTAAAAAAATATGAAAAGCTACATATATATGCAAGCATTGAGCACATTTTATAAGTATGATTAAAGTAGGGAAGGTGGATTTTGAATTACTTCTTATAGGAGTTAAACAACACTGATTACTACAAACCATGAAACTTGTTTTGTTGAGTCCTACTCCACGGTCAAATGTTGATCAAAACCTCGAGGGGAAGGGGACGAAAAATTACCTATTAGGTATAATGTATAGTAGTATTTGGGTGATGAGTATACTAAAAGCCCTCTGTACAATGTATCCATGTACCCCCTTAATCTATCTATCTATCTATCCACATTTGTATAAGCAGGCTGATTTTAAAAGCAACATATAATTTAACCATTCAAATAAAAAATTGTATCTATCGGCATACCATGTCTGACTAGGAAAGCTAATTTTTTCTTTAAATGTACTAATTTACCTATATTGTTATTTTAAAAGGCCCATTTTAAAGAATGAAAGACAACCAAAATGATTCCATTAAGCAATATTGTTAAGTGAGCCATGCTGCTTGTTAACTTTGTCTTCAGAGTCAGCCTGTGCCTTTCATTTACTACCAGTGTACCAATCAATAAGTGTGTTCTGGTTTATCTAAAAATTTTAAGTAAATTTGCAATTAATATAATATATTTAATGTTATCCAATTTAGTAATAAACAGATTATTACTACAAATAGGAAAAATGAAAAGCTTTAAAGGTAGAAATTGGTAGGTTATCCTTTTATGGCAGTTTTTTTAGCTTTTCCTGGTGATAAAACGACTTTCTTAGATAATCTTTTTTATGCAACAAGTAAAATTATTTATTTCTATACTTCTAGTTTTCAACATATTATGTAGCCACCTTTCTCTATACTAAGGTAATAAAAGCTAGATAATCATCATTTTGTTCCTTTAAGATATCCAGCTTTTGCCCTTGGGCTAGACTCCTTACCTGCTTTTTCACTGTACATTCATTTTAGATGTAGTTGGATTAGTGTACAGTGGTTCTTCATCCTGTTTTCATACTCGAATCACTTGCAGAGCTTTATTAAAATATTTGGAAGCTTGTCCACTACAGATTCTGATTAAATTGACCAGGGAGAGAACTCACATTACATATTTTTAAAGTTCCTCTGGTAAGATTCTAATCATAAGGATTGAGAACCTTTCACTTTGAGAAATCTACCCAATCTCTTTTAGATACCTAATTAATCACCACCAAGATTGATAAGCATGTGGCTTATTTCTTAATTAGATAAAAGGATATTGAACTAGCTGCACCCCACTTTAAATCAGGAAACAGGAGATGAGTCTTAATATACCTGTAACTCAGAGGTGCCATGTGAAATGGTATTTCACAGAGGGACTTGGGAAGGCTTATGTGATCCTGGGTTCATCAGTGGGAATAATTATGTTAAAAATAAGGAAATATTAAAGTATTCCAAGTCAATTAATATTTATTTGTGTTGGTAATGTTTCCGTAATCATTACTGTGACTCACTTTCCATGCCAGGTATCCCCACATATTTCTTTAGTCCTATCAATAGCTATCACTTGCTTTTTAAAAAGAGAGACTATGAGCTGCCAAGGTTTGATGATATTTCAAATCAAGTTGAAAATGTTTCTGCAGATCTAATTCCCCTCCCTTGGGGAGGAAGTGCTACCCACAGTTACACTGCTGAGTTCTCTGGAAACTGAATTCCAGGTGCAGTTATGGGTGTAAGAAATTGTGTTTACTGTGGGACAGAGAAAGGGCTCTTCTAGGGGATGATCAGAGTCAGGGGTATCTGCTGCTGCCTGATGGCTGAGTCATGGACAGAAGCTGGCATTCTGGAAGAGGACACACGTGTGCACTAGAGAACACGTGAGGAATGAGGAGAAAAAGGACGGAGCAGTGGCTGGGCAGGAAGTGCTGCGAGACGCTCTCTATTCCACAAGGCAGCCCAAGTGCACTGGTTCTATTTCTGAAATTCCAGCCAGTCACACACAAATAGTTCCTGAATAGGAAAATGTCAATAGAATATTTAAATGTATATATTGCATTTCTATATTTTCAAAGAGTATACTTTCTAACATGAACTATTTTATTTTTTATAAATTGGCCCCTGTGAAATGGTTTGAGTGCTAGAAAAACGCAGATCACAGCATTCTTTTAACAAATGGTGCTATAAAAGAAGTTTCAAAAAACATTTTTTTCTACCCTTCCGTGGGTAAATTGAATCAAAGTTTTCCAAGGGACTGTTAGGCATTTTCACCTTAATAAAATGAAGCTTTTTTCATGATGACATAATATGACATGAAAACATATATGTCTTCATCATAATATGACAGTGTACAAAGAATGAAGGCTAAAGATTAAAAATACCAGCACCATGGACCTTTCGTGCAATCTAAACACTGAAACACCATTGTCTTAAAATAAGGAACAAAGTAGGCTTTAAGATATTGCAGTCTCTCAGAAGTATAATATACTCATTTCTTCCCATCTTATTGAATCTCTATTGAAGAAACGAAAAAATTATACTTCTGAGACAGACTGCCACACAATTGACAGGAATCAGAGGACTGGGCAAAGCCATTGAAATAAAAGGTAAAATAGAGATCTGACCTATTAAGGTGTTTTATGATTTTAAATAAGTAATCCTAAAGCGGTATCAGAAGCTGCCCCCAGACTCTGTAGTCATTAGTGCACAGGGCTAAAATCGCTTAGCCCTGTGCTTCAGGGAGGTGTTAACTATCCAGCCCTGATAAGATGTCAAGTCAGGAAAAATAATTAAATGTAAGTGTGTTTGATTGCGATATTAAGACAAGATGAAAAAGAAGACTAAGCTTCAGAAGAGTTCATTTGAAAAGCTAGAAGGCTACATCAGCGTGTCAAAAGAATAGTACTAGTCATACAGAGCAGGTACTGTCCAAGGGCGCTCCCTGGATTGTGGTTATTTTAAAACTTGTCCAAAAGTTCTTAGACACTCCTCCCCATTGACAGGTGGTGTCTATACTGCTTTCTCTTCACTCTGTCCCCCTGTCTTGCTTATAATCAAAAGACTGTGGCAGAAATGTTGCTACATGACTTTTACATGACTTTTGAGACTTTTTAAAGCTTTTAACCTGCTCACTGAGTAAAGTGAGCTGGAAGAAGTAAACTACCCTGAGGCCAACTCCAAGGAGAGGTCAGATGCATCCATTCCAGCGGACAGTCCCAAGTTGAGCTCCTACTTTCTCACATATGTGCACCTATCATCCAGGTGAGTGAGTTCTCTTGTGGTCCATTCAAATCATCATTTATAATAACTACAGTCTATAACTACATTCTATAACTGCAGGAGACACTCTAAATGAAAACTGCCCTGCTGACTCCTGACTCATAAATCACAAGCACAATAAAATGTGTGTTTTATGTTGCTAAGATTTAAACTAATCATTTGTTAAGCAGTAACTCAAAAATATATCAACTAGTTTAATCCTCACAACCACCCTATAAAGTAGCTATTATCATTCCCACTGTTCAAGTAAAGAAACTGACACCCAGAGATGTTAAGTGGCATTCTCAGTATCACGTGGCTTGTGAGCAGCAATGCGGGGTATTGGAACCCACATAATCAGGCTCCATGGTCATAGCTCGTAAGTATCTTGAAATGGGCGTTATCATCTCTGAGCATTTGTGCCATTTCAGGTCTTCTTCCTCTCACCTGTCTATGGAGCCAGTGACCACTTGTTTCAGCTCTAGTCACCTCCGCAGAGATAGTTGGTCTGTGGACTCTTGCTAACTTTGCCATGCCTAATGTACCTGCTACCCACTCTTGACTTGTGCTCCACAGATTCTTTATTGATGCTGAGTCATATGATACTGTAAGGTTGTCTCTGAGCCCACACAGGTGTCCAAGGGAGTATGTATGAGCTAATGTTCCATTAAGACAAACTGAATCTCCAGAACTCCTCTCCTTTCCTTCTATAGACACACTCTCCTGAGAAACATTGTTTTGAGAAGCAAGTTCCCAGAAGATGGTCTCCAGATCAAGCTTGATACCACCTAGTTCTTAGCTTGATAATGCATCATCCTATTAGCTGTGGCTCCTTCCCCACCTCCTCTATTTTTTCTATCTATCCCCCTGAGATAATAAGAACTAACTTAACAAGCCACTGTTTCAAGCCCTGCTTTCTGAGAAGCTCAGACCAAGATAACATCCAAACATATTTGTATTAAATTATTGTGCCTATATGTACATAATATATATGGATGGTTTTGCATATTTTAAAAGTTTGCCTTTTTTTTATTAAATCATAGCTGTGTACATTGATATGATCATGGTGCATCATACACTAGCTTCATAGACCGTTTGACAACCTTTTCATCACACTGGTCAACACAGCCTTCCTGGCATTCTCCCAGTTATTGTGCCAAGACATCTACATTCCACATCTACCAAGTTTCACATACACCCTTGTAAGATGCCCCGCAGGTGTAATCCCACAAATCCACCTCCCTCCACCCACGGCCCACCTCCCTCCCCTCCCTTTCCCCCTTCTCCTTATTCTTAGGTTGTAACTGGGTCATAGCTGTCATGTGAAAGCCCTAAATTAGTTTCATAGTAGGGCTGAGTACATTGGGTACTTTTTCTTCTGTTCTTGAGATACTTTACTAAGAAGAATATGTTCCAGCTCCATCCATGTAAACATGAAAGAGGTAAAGTCTCCTTCTTTCTTTAAGGCTGCATAATATTCCATGGTGTACATATACCACAATTTTTAATCCATTTGTGGATC
>CAUYPK010116624.1:0-20696 GCA_963574355.1 Loris lydekkerianus | reverse complement strand
CAACCCCCCCCCCCCCCCCGGCCACATATTGGCGAGTTAAATTAGTAACCCCAACAGTAAAAAAATGCCCCAATGGAGAAAATAAAAAATAAAATTTGGCTTAAAAAAAACATATTTAAATGGGGGGACAATTTGTGTTTTTAAATAAATTTTTTTTTTTTTTTTGTCTTATTTTGGGGCTTTTTGTTTTTTGTGGGTTTTTAATTTAAATCCTGCATTTTGTGGGTGGGGGGGGGGGGGGCTTGATCTATTCTGGTTATTCATGTTACCAGAGTTTTTCCGCTGATTCTGACCCATGATTGTTTTACTCCCTTTGATTTTTCCCCTGGAGCTTTGTTGAGGACCTGTACAGTGCTATGGCCTGAGGAACTGGGGCCCTGTTTGGTGTGGTGGGGCTAAGTGGTTCTGTTTTATTTTCAACTGGTTTCTGTTCGACCCTAGTGAAACAGTTACTCTGGGTTGAAGTCTCAGCTGTGGAGAAATACCAGCAATTAAGTCACCCCACCCACCACAGGCAACAATTGGAAAAGGAAAATCAAACCTTCCTACAACGAGATACCCAGGACACCACCTGAATAGTCCTCAGGCGATTGGCTCAGTTCAAAAGGTCCAAATCAATTGTCTCAGTCAGCACCAGTCTTGGGTGGGAGAGTTTAAGAGGTCTCTGGGAACTGGATTAAAGGGGTCTGGTGACTACTCTGATATGGCTTGCTCCAGTGCTGCATGGAGTCAGGAGGAGCCACCCAGCAAATGGATCAGTCTGGGAAGGTTGGTGCCTCCTTTCCCACCTTGCCCCTCTGTCACACCCAGTCACTGATAGCCCTGCAGTTGGCTGACCCAGTTGCCTGTAGTGAACAGATACTCCAGGGGTTTGCACCTGCCTGAATCACAAGGAATTCTATTTCTGCTCAGCCAGGCCACTGTGCTCTGCCTCTAAGTAAGAGGAGGAGGTGAGGCCTGACAACCTCGGGTGCTTGATGAAGGCTGGGGGGTATTCACTCAGTTCCAGCCCCGCCCCTGATTGATGTTACTGACAGAACAGAACAACTTTTCAGGATTCTGTTTCTTTTCCTGCTAAATTCCCCTGCAGAAAGAAGCTGTTTTGAGTTCCCAGAGCCTGCGCCTTAGGCCCTGTCTTTACTCCTGCAGGTTTGTATTCAGCTCTAGCCTCTTGCCTTCCTTTGTCTATAGGTTGATGATCCCCTGAGGGCTGGGTGCATCTTAGGCTCAGTAAAGCGGTCCTCTGGGTCAGCCCCGTCCTGGGAACTTCCTGGGTCTGTGAGTGCGTTTCTAGTCCCTGTGTTCTACCCAGTTCGGTACCACCTCAGGCAAATTCTTTACTGATGGGGCCTGCATTTCCGTCCCAGATCTGTTCATGGTGGTTTCCGGCCTCCTCTGGTTTCCCAGGGAAACAGGGGGTGTAGCTTCAGAATATCCGGGAGTGAGCCTTATTGTTGCTAAAAGATGGCTGCTGCTCTGTGCCTCAGGGAACTGCTGCTCTGTTGTGGTTCCCTCTCTGCTGACCATCCTCTCCTCGCTCCCATCACCCAGAGTCAGCACTGACCAGCTGGTTTAGGCTCTGTGCACACCCCTCGAGAAATCACCCAAGAATCTGGACTCCTGGGGGACAGGTCTCCAGACCTCAGAGTGAGAGTGAAGGGGAGTGCTGGGAGCTCAGAGTTTCAGGTAGAGAATATATACAGTTTTATACAGTTTTATGCCTGGCAGGAGAACCCTGTGGCACCCTAGTAGGGGAGGTAGGTACAGTTTTTAGAGGGTCTCTCCCATGGAGTGTAGTGGGAGACCTTTGAACTCTGCCCTTTTTTTGTGGAGCACTCCAAGCCATTCTCATGGGGGAGGGGACTCCCATCTGCTTAGTGATGGATTTTGTATCTTTTGTTTGTATCTTGTGGTCGCAGCTCACCTAAGCGGGATTGATGTGCGTTCTTCAACCTTCTCTCTTGGTGCAGCTCAAATCCACCAGGTTACTTGCTAAATTTCTGTCCTTTAAATCTCCTTTTGGATGGGAGCCTCTGTGGAAAACTGGCTTCAGTCAGCCATCTTGTGTCCTCCCCCAGGACCCTAGTGGACATTTTTAATCCTTTCGCCACTGTGGAAGTTGGAGTTAAATCAAAAGTTTCTGAGGGAGTTTACTTTCGTGGTAGAGGATTGGGCTTGTCATTATGGAGGATAGGTCTGAGAATATCCTGAAGAGCTGGTTTGGTTATGGCAAATTTCTTCAACATATGAATGTCATTAATGTATTTAATTTCTCCATCATAAATGAAACTCAGTTTAGCTGGATTCCGGATCCAGGGTTGAAAGTTATTTTGCTTTAGGAGATTAAAAGTTGATGACCATCCTCTTTTGGCTTGAAAAGTTTCAGCAGAGAGATCTGCAGTCATTCTAATATTCTTCTCTTTGTAGGTAATGGATTTCTTATGTCTGGCTGCTTTCAGAATTTTCTCCTTCATCTTAACTTTAGTGAAGTTAATTATGATATGGCTGGGGGATGTCTTATTGAGATTGAGTCATGCTGGGGTTTTGAAACTGCTATCTGAATTTCAGAATCTCTTGGCATGTCTGGAAAATTCTCTTTCATAATTTCATGGGGAAGGGCCTCTGTGCCTTGTGAGGCCACTTCATCAGTTTCAGGAATTCCAATGCAGCAGATATTAGCCTTCTTTGAATTATCCCAGAGCTCTCTGAGAGAATGATCCAGTTTTGCTCTCCATTTCTCTTCCTCTTTGAGAGTTTGGGAGCGTTGAAAAGCTTTGTCTTCAATGTCAGAAATCCTTTCTTCTGCTTGCTCCACTCTGTTACTGAGGGATTCTTGTGTATTTTTCAGATCTTTGAGGGCTGCAGATTCTTGCTTCAGTGCGTCAAAATCTTTGGTGGTTTTGTCTTTAAATTCATTAAATTCTTGAGACAAGTTTTGCATTTCCCCTATTTCTAATTCTGACTTTTGAATTGCTCCTTGAATTTCTAATTTCAAATTTTCCTCCATTCTATTAATCTTGTTTGCAATCCAAATTCTGAATTCTATTTCTGACATCTCAGCCAGCTGTTTATGAATTTATCTTCAGTTACATCTGCCATATCTTTCCTTGGGGGGCGGGGGTTGATCTATTCTGGTTATTCATGTTACCAGAGTTTTTCCGCTGATTCTGCCCCATGATTATTTTACACCATTTGACTTTTCTCCTGGAGCTTTTTCGAGGACCTGTACAGTGCTATGGCCTGAGAAACTGGGTACCTGTTTTGTGTGGTGGGGCTAAGTGGTTCTGTCTTGTTTTCAGCTGGCTCAGCTCTTGTAAGTTTCAACTCCATAATTTATATTGGTTTTTATTTATAATTTCTTTTCTTTCTTTTATTTATTTATTATTTATTTATTTTTATTTTAGAGTGCCATGGCATCACAGCTCACAGCATCCTCAAACCCTTGGGCCTAAGTGATTCTCCTGTCTCAGCCTTCCAAGTAGCCAGGACTATGGACGTTTTTGTTGTTATTGTAATTGTCATCATTGTTTAGCAGGACGGGCCCAAGCTTGAACCCATCACCCCCAGTGTATGTGGCTGGCTCCCTAACCGCCAATCTACGGTTGCTGAGCCTCTCTCTATAATTTCTATTTCTTTATTGACATTATGTACATGGTGAGGCATAATTCTTATACTTTCTGCTAGTTCTTTAGACCTGGTTTCCTTTAGCTCTTTGTGAACATTTTTAAAATAGCTAATTTAAAATTTTTGTCTAATAAGTTCAATGTCTGACCTTTGTCAAGAACAATGTTGATTAATAGCTTTTCCCCCCTTGTGTATTGGTCTTATTCTGTTTCTTTGATGGTCTCATTATTTTTTGTTGAAAAACAGGCATTTAAATAATGTAATGTGGCAGCTCTGAAAATCAGAGTCTTTCTTTTCTCCAGGGTTTGTTATTGTTGCTATCTGTTGCACTTGTTTTTGTTTGTAGTTATTTTATTTGCTTGTTTTGTTTATTTCTATGACTAAATTCTATATTCATCTGTATTCTTTGTTATGTGTGTTCACTGAACTTTCTGCTCAGGTAGTTCAGTAATCAGCTAATGACTGGACTAGAGATGTCCATAAAATACTTGGAACTAATTCGTCTGCCAATCTTTGCCAAGGGGTTCTGTGTATGGCTCTTCCTGACTCATGCATGCAATTGACAAATCTGCTTTTGCCTTCACTCATGCTTGTGCATCTCAAGGTCAGTAGAAGTGAGAGCTTAAGGCCTCTTCAGGTTCTTCCTGAACATGTGCACAGCCCAACATGTGTGAGTGGTTGTCTAGCTTTTCAGGAATAAATTGGAGCTTTTGGAAGGCCCTTGGACATTTCATTTCTTATCTTTCCCTTTTAAAGCTTTTTGGTTAGCCTAATGTTTATCCCAACCTCTATCCATTGTCTCAGGCAGCTGTGCTGATAAAACACTTGCCAGTAAATATTTTCAATAAATATCCTCCACCCTTCCAGGGAAAAGTCTTCCAAGTGAGGTCTACTAGGGAACCACCAGTGGGGTCAAATAATTACAATGAATTTTGGAATGAAGCCTGCTCTGCTCCCTTCATACTGAGAATGTGGGCTGTTATTTTCAAGGCTACAACTGAGCTGGGAATGTGGTGTGGGACTAGGGGAAATTAAAATGCTATTCTAAAGCTCATTGCTCTGACTGAGATTCCACCATTTTTCTTTCATAAATGCTCCCCAGGTTACTGTAAGACTTTGGTTAATTTCCAGAGTTTTATTTCATTGCTTTTGTAGAGGGACAAATTTTCAGGGGTGCTTACTCTGTCATTTTACTCCAGATTCCCATTTGAAGAGTTAGAGGACTTGATCTTGAAGGAAATCTATCTTGTATTTGTCACAACATTGAGAGTTTTTCTACTAAGGGATATGGAAATGGAACAGGATTTTTTATTGGCCAACACTGAGCTGTGCTGACTGGACTGAGAGAGGGCTGTCCTTGTTTGGATGTGTGCTGCATCCTGGAGGTGACAGATTGTGTCACCCTGTTTGTGGAGAGGGGTCGGCTGCAGAGGAGCAGGAGAGACAGGATAGTACTGTCTTGGCCTAACTATCTCTTCATTCTGGCTGTTCAGCTACAGCTGAACCAGGTCTGTGGCTCAGGCGGACTGAGCTGTGACTGCAGAAGACAGGTATGAACCTTCTAAACAGCACCAAGCCTGTCGCAGCCTTAGTTGTCATGGGTGATGATGAGCTGAATCTTCTAGTGCTTCCTCTTTTTGCTTTACAGTTTTAAAAGTTCTACTCTAGCCTTAATTAGCAAGGCTAAAACCAAATTAATTAATCCTATAATGACTGATGCTGAAAACCTTATTTGACTTCTGTAACTGATTCATCCTTCTTGTTTTTCAGGAAGGCAGGGTAAGATAACAGAAGGGTTGGGCTTCTGGTCAGGAAGATCTAGGTTCAACATTTATTAGCTCTGTGTCCCCATGTGTAAAATGAGGATAATAATGCCTTCCTTGCAAAGCTGCAGTGAGAAGTAAATGAGATGGTGATGGTAGGGAGGGTGGTGGTGGTCACCTGAGTGAAGCCAATCACCACTCCAATGCCAACCCGTGTCCAATAATTTGATTTGATTATAACTTTATGCACCTGGAGTCAGTGTGTGATTCCACAAGCTAAAGAGCTCAGTTGCACAAAGCTGCCCCCACTTCAGATGCCAGTTGCAAGTCTTCAGTCAGTTACCTCTGATAGAATGTCTACGTGTATAAACTGAACGTTCCTATGACCTCCTCCTCA
This sequence comes from Loris lydekkerianus, assembly GCA_963574355.1. Taxonomy (NCBI): domain Eukaryota; kingdom Metazoa; phylum Chordata; class Mammalia; order Primates; family Lorisidae; genus Loris; species Loris lydekkerianus. Next base: position 14,912 of record CAUYPK010116624.1, on the reverse strand, counting down.
AGTTCAATAATTTGCTAGAATGATTCACAGAACTCAGGAGTACACTTTTCTTATATTTACTAATTCATTATAAAGGGTGCAAGTGAATATTCAGATAAAGAACAGATGGGGAGATCTGGAGGGTCCACAGTGGATCTTAGATTTCTGTGGAGTTGGGGATGCCACCTTCCCCAACTATATGTGGGTGTGTCCACCAACCTAGAAGCTCTCTGAATTTTATTGTTCAGGAATTTTTATAATCCAATCTCCAGCCTCTCTACCTTCTCTAGAGAAGGAACTAAATGGGGGGAGTGTCTTTCTGATGACCAGCCCCATTCTGAGGCTATCTAAGGGTCGCACCTTGAGTCACCTCATTAGCATAAACTCAGTTGTCATAAAAAGGGGCTCATTGTGAAAAACAGAAGACACTCCTATCACTCATGAAAATCCAAGGATTTCAGGCAAGAAATGGAAGACAAAGACCAAATATATTTCTTATTATTCTCATTATTATCATCTCAGGGGGAGAGAGACTCCATCATTGCTTTACTGAATAAAAATGGCTGCTGTTTTTGCCCAGGGTAAGCCTGTGACTGCTCTGCTTCCTCACCACCATGGGGGAAGGGGTACCTGCAATTCTGCCAGAACCTAGTGGTGGAGCTTCTGACAATTGAGCCCCAAGGCAGCAGGGGTGCCCTTCATGTGGGGCTCCACCCAGTGGAGAGCCATCTGGCTTTTTGCCTACAGCCTCCCACCACTGACTTCCACTCACTTCCAACTGCATGCCTCTACCTTGGTCTGGGCAGTTGCCCCAACCAGGGCATGTAACTAGAGCTGGTTTCTAGATGACCAGGCTGGTGTTGTCCTCTCCAGTGATGTTCCCAGGCCTTCTAATTCAGACTAGCCAATCTGCAAAGATGGGACCAGAGTCCCCAATCTGGGTCTTCCCTACACCAAACCTGAACTTGAACCTCAGCCCTTTCACCACTGTCCACCAAACATTTCACAAGCATGGCAGTTTCACTGAAGGATGGAGGATCCCAGGTGGGCACATCTGGGAATGTTCCTACCTTCCTTTCAGCCTCTCCCAGGCACAGCAAGTCCTCCTCCACCCAGACTTCTTGGTGTCTCACCTTCTACCTTAGGTACTCATCAAGGTATTATATCTAGCAAGTGTCCTTGCTAAGAGGGAAAAAGAGTGAGTCTTCCCAGCTCGTCCTTCCTGCATGTGGCCACAACTCCCTGTAGCTTACCACCCTGCTTCCTCTCTCATCCACTTCCTAGCATCTCCCAGGCCTTTTCCATGCTACCTCTCTGCCCTTTCTCCCCACAGCAAACCCTCCCCTCTTCACCCCCAGAGAATGCTGCCACTTCTCTATTTATGTCTCTTCATCCCCACCCTCTGTCCTGGATGTTTGTAGCAGATAATGTCCTTCCACAGGTCAGGGCTAGGGGCTGACCCATGGTCTTCCTAATTCCTGACTTGCAGGCTGCACCACCTTCCTTCTAAGAAAGGAGTATGCAGTGGGATTGATTCTAGTAAGTGTCAGGTCCTGTCTGAAATGCTATCTGTGCAGCGATGTAGGGGATGGTGGCAAAGCTCTGTAGAACTGATCCCATACCACTTAAGGATGCCCTCCTCCCTCCCCTCAGGGCTACTGCAGGGTGAAAGAGCTGTCTGCTCAGAACTGTTGAGACAGTCATGAAAGAACTTGTGCCTTTGAAAAAAGGAGAAATCCCTAATGTAGCACTTGCTGCTTAAAGAAAAAACAAAACAGAACCATGTGTGGGTCTCCCTAGGTAGACATAACCAGTTTTTGGAGGCCAGTGGTGCCAGGCCAGAGTTCAGGAACAGCAGTGTAAATTAAGCAGTGGGAATTCACGCTGGCCTAAGGCCTGGGCAAACAGCTCCTGGTGTGCAGAGTGAGCTGGCCAGAGGAGCAAAGCAGAGGCCAGCAGCAGGTCTGCCAGCCCAGAGAGCCTTGAGGGCCACACAGGGAGCAGCAGGTCAGGTGGCCTCGATGCTGGGCCTGGTGGGGACAGGTGCTGTGCCACACCACCTTAGAGGCTGGGTGTCTCCACAGGTCCATGACCGCCTGGATCGCTACTGCTGTGGCTTTGAGCCTGAGCCCTCAGACCCCTGTGTGCAAGAGAGGCTCCGAGAGAAATGTCAGAACCCGGCTGAGCTGCGGCTGGTCCACATCCTGGTACAACTCTGCACCCCTCCTTTTTACCCCAGACCTGGATCTTCCTGTCTCCTTCAGAAGATGCTCTTCACAAGTGTCAGAGATCAGCTGATGCCGGGGTTCCCAGCTTTAGGAATGTGGCTGAGATGGAGAGTGAGGTGGGGGTTGGAGCCCTGGTTTCACTGTCCCCACTTCTCTTTGGAGACTTCAGGGAACCCTAGGACTCCTGGGAGCAGAGTTTGAGAACTGTGACTAGTCAGTGTCCTCCTTGTAAATGAGGAACTGTGGCCTGGCGGGGATGAAAGGGAGTTTCTGAGTCTGCATGGCTTGTTGGTGGCAGCATTTGGGTATGAACCCAAGATCTTGATGGCTCCCAGGCTGGTGCTGACCAGAAACATGGTGTTGTCTCCTGTTAAAACCAAAGCCAGGGTGAGGAGCAATGTGCTGGGGCGATCAGAGAGGGGCTGGCAGGGAAGAACAGCCCCTTCTGCACAAGAAGCAACGTGCCCCCTTCGGGGACTGGCTTCCCTATCTCCTCCTGCAGTGAACCCTAGTGTCCTCGCAGCCTCATGTTGGCAGTCGTCCACATGGGGCCCTGGGCTGAGCTTCAGGCAGGCTGCACAACCCCAAGGCCAGGGGCGGATCCTGGTAATTCCATCCCTTGTCCCAAGAGCCACCTCTCTTTTTCCCTGGTCAAAAGTTCCAGGAGAGGTGAAGCTTTTATATCCCCTTTGACCCCCAGCATTTCACAGAGCCTTAGGATAGCAGTTTTCAGAGGGAAGAGTTAGCAGGGTTGGAGAGAAAGGAGATCCCTGATTGTGGAGGAGGTAAGGAGGGAGAAGAGGCAGAGAGAGGGAAGCTGGCATCCTGGAGACAGAAGCTCATGATCTAAGGTCACTGGTGACGGTTTGGGGGAATTCCCATGGATTGGGGAGAATCTGTGGGACTGGAGTGGTGTATGGGGCTGGGGTGGGAAGAAACAGCCTTCTATTCCTAACCATACCATATTCTTTAAGAAACTGAAGAATTCTATGTTGTTGATTTTAGTTTTGAAAAGGTTCAGGAGACACTTGACTCTTCTCCTATGGAGACAGAGTGTGGTCAGGGTTTATTGAGGATAAAGGACATCACCGTATGTTCTGGATGAAGCCCAGGAGAATGCCCAGGTGTGTAGCACAGGTGGCACAAAGGAGTGGGTGTGTATGTACACATGTGTGAGCTGATGGCTCCAGGAGCAGGCCACCCACACCTACCCACTCTGTTCATGCTCCTTGCCCATTTAGCCCCCTGGAACACTGATAGATCCCTCTGTGTGGTTCAGCAGGTGGTGCTGTGGCTTAGGTCCAGGTTTGAACTGGCCCCATTGCTTGTCAGCTGTGTGATCTTATGCAAAGTGCTTGACTTCTTTGTGCCTCTGCCTCTATAAAATGTGGCTAACACTAGTGCCCACCTCCTGAGGCTGACGGGAGGACTGACTGAGATCATGCCTGGACGCACTTTGCACAGGGCCCAGCACAGAGTAAGCACTCAGCTCTGGGGACCATTTGTGGGGTGGATTATGGGACCAACAATTCACAACGCCCAGCCCCTCACCCTGACAGGATAGAGGTGCCTGCACTGCTGCACCCTTACCCTCTCTGTCTCTGTCCATCTTCCCCTGAGGTCCGGAGCAGCAAGCCATCTCACTTGGTCTTCATCGATAACGCCGGCAACCTTCAGCATCCTGAGGACAAACTCAACTTTCGGCTGCTGGAGGGCATAGATAGGTGAGGGTCAGAAGGGTTGGGTGGAGGTTCATGGGACAGAGGCTTGATGGCCCTACTGCAGACCAAGGGACCTTGAACCATGATTCCCAAGAAGCCCACTGTCCATTGGACAAAAGCTGTTGGATCTGAGATTCACACTCACACTATATTCAAAGGGAGATTCGGAGGGTGGTGACAGCCTGGGAAAGCTGAGAGGGGATACAGTTGACTGGGTTACTCCCAACATCCAGGGAGGTCTCCTGTGCCGGCAGAGCACCAGCTGCACTGCTGGGGTGTGGGAAGGCTAGCTCTCTGCCTTTGCTCTGGGCAGGGGAGCGAGCCTGGGAGCCTGCACTTCCCTGCTCCCTCTTGGAAGGCAGCTCAGCCTTCCTAGGGCTCTTTCTGGTACTGTAGCTGCTCGGTGGAGCCCAGGAGCAGAAGCGATCCACCTGGCTTCTCTGTGAGGTAAGCTTATCTGAAAGCTCTTCCCTGCTCTCACAGCAGAGCCAGTTGAGAGGTCCTCTGATGAGAGAGCAGGTATGGACTTAGGGATTTTGCAGGGCTTGGCCAGGGCTCCTCAGCAGTGCAAGCTCTGCCTTTCAATGAAACTCTCTGAGATCACTTTTGCTTTTCCCTTCTGTTACTGGGCTCTGGGTACTCCAGGTTTCCTGAGACTGCAGTGAAGGTTCTAGCATCAGGGTGTCTACAGAATCTGCTTCTCAAGTCTCTGCAGATGGACCCAGTGTTCTGGGAAAGCCAAGGTGGGGAGAAGGGACTGAGTCAGGTCCTCCAGACCCTGGAGCAGCGAGGACAAGTATTGCTTGGACACATCTGGAAGCACAACCTCACCCTCTTCAGGCATGAGGACCCATGAGCCCCACAGTTGCCTGGACAGGGCTCTTGCCTCACTGGTGGGGGCCCTCACAACGCAACCCTTCATCCTGATGACCATGTCTTCTTGGGCTCACCTATCTTCAGGACAAATGGAAAAAGCCAGAAACCAGAGGGACAAATGGAGGCCACGGGATGGTTCACGTGCTTGGGATGGTGGTAGTGCTGGGTTGTTAATCTGCATGCACTCCTTCCTGTCTTCTTAGCTCTGGCTGTTTACTCCCTTGCACCAGTAAATACATTCCATAATGTCCTGAGAACTGTTCCAGATACTGTAAAATTGTGCATTGCACATGCACATGTAGAGCTGGACACCTCTGTGTGTGTAGAAATGTGCAGATGTGTGTGGCACGTGTGCACGCCCATATGCAACATGTGGGACAAACTGAATAAAGACTCTTTGTAGACTTGTGCTCATGGCTCAGAACTGTTCTGGTTTAAAGTAGACTCAGGTCTAAGAAATGAAACATGAAGCCTTTGTCTTCACAGGCTTTAAATCTTCAATTCTTACTGTTATGCTTTTTGGGTTACAAATTATAAAAGTAATAATATGATCACTGAAAATAAAAGTCATAAATAATAGAAGCATATAAAACAAAAGTAGAAGTCCCAGAAACTCCCTAGAGATGTGTATGTGTGTCTATTATTCACACTCATACTATATTCAAATTAAAAAACAATAAAAGTGGGGTCAGGCTTTGTCAACTCCTTACTTTTACTTTATTTACTATATTCTGTATCAGTCATCTGAATTGGCCTAATTTTTATTGATGATTGAGTGGAATTCTAAGGCAGGGATGTGTCATATTTTATTTAGCTATTCCCATAATAATGAACATTTAAGTGATTCCAATTTTCCACCAATTATAACATAAACAATGCTGCCATGAACATCATCGCATGGCATAGAGTGTTTGTTTCTGCAAGCTAGAGTCCCATAAGTGGATTTCTGGGCCAAAGGGTTCTGACATTCTCTATTTTGAATAAAACTACCAAACTGCTCTCCGAAATGACAGTATTCATTCACAATTTCTACCAAGAGAGTAGAGGACTGTTTCCCTACATGCTTGCCAACACTTGATGTTCTCAGACTTTTTTGTTTTGTATCCATCTGAGAAGGAAAACCTATTTTAACAACTGAATTTCCTTAATCACTAATGAAAATATCTTTCTACTTATTTCCAGTCATTTGTATTTTCTTTTCTTTCTCTTTTAAGAAGTTTGTCCTTTCTTGGCCAGGTGCAGTGACTTAAACACCTGTAATCCTAGCACTCCAGGAGGCCAAGGAGGGAGAGTTCAGGAGTCCAAGACCAGCCTGACTTGGTTCAAACCTCTGTTCTACAAATAAGTGTCCTGAGTCCAGGGACAGGGAGGCCTTGGACAAGGATGCAGGCAATAGTTCTTCCCTATAGGGGTGATGGTGATGCTCCTCTGCCCCAGCCATGGCCCCACCCTCAGCGGGAGGTCAGATGTATATTTCCTGAATGAAGATTGGGAGCCTGCAGATTGGAAGTAGCCCCTTTGCCCATTCATCCTCCTCAAAGGAGAGGGATGTGATGAGCTGGTGCCCATGTCTCAGTGGCCAGAGGGTTAGCTGATTTCTGCCATTCTGTGACCAGGCTGGGCAGACACTGTCAGCTGGGATAGAAGTAGGATTTGAGCCTGCTAATCCTCCTCTTCATTCACACCCAGGCACTCTGTGTTTCAAAGGCACAGATAAGCCATGGCTGATCCAGAGGGTGAGTGCACCCTAAGAGGGGTGGGTGGGAGGTGTCTGGAGGCAGGGCTCAACTCAGGTTAGAGAGGTAGCCCCTCCTGGGGGAGCAGGTCTCCCCCTTATTCTCCAATTCCCACAGTGGCTATTCACATCCTTGTACCCCTGAGCAGTTTTCTGGTTCAGGAACAACAGTTTTCGAGCCTTTGCTATTAAGGAAAACATGGAGCTTCTCTGGGATTTGTGAAAACGTTGGGCAATTTGGAAACTATCATGGAATAGTTTTTCAGTGTATTTCAAAACTAAGCAAACAGTCTTTTCTGAAGAAACCTGATCTATATCCCTCCAAAAGGAGTGTTTAGACACTGACAGAACTAAGACAACTCAGGCGGGAGAGATTTTACTCAGCTTTGAATCTAAAGGAAGAAATCTTTCTGCAAAGAAGTCAGCCACGGCTTTGGTTTGCTTAATTAAGGATGGGACAAGTATCTGAGGTCCATGTAGGAATAAACAGATGTCCTCAGTTCCTTAGGCTGCCCTAACAAATTACCAGCATCTTGGTGGCTCAAAGCAACTTACTATCTCATGAGCCCCTGAGCCCCCAGGGGAGCACCTGCTCCTCGTCTCCTCCAGTGGCTGCCTGGCTCTCCTGGGTGTTTCTGGTTTGTGGTGCATCACTCCAGTCCCCCATTCCCTTCTCTGTATGCATCTGTGTCTAATCTCCATTTGACTCTCTCTTATAAGGACACTTGTCACTGGATGTAGGGCCCACCTGGATAATCCAGGATCTGCTCCTCTTGTCAAGATCCTTAAACATATCCTTTGCCAAAAATAAAATGACATTCACTCTTTAGCTATTCAAGACACTATTCATAGATTCAGGGGAATAGGCAGTGAATATTTCTTCGTAGGGCCATTTTTTCAGCCTACCACAGTGGGCACTGTAGCCCTTACATGCTGGTTTGCAAAAACTAATGATGTAAAACACAGCCATTATTAAAAACTCAAACGATATAAAATTACAGTTAAAAAAAAAAATGACATTAAGGCTCAGCGCCTGTAGCTCAGCAGTTAGGGCACCAGCCACACACACCAGAGCTGGCAGGTTTGAATCCGGCTGGCCAAACAGCAATGACAACTACAACCAAAAAATAGCTGGACATTGTGGTGGGTGCCTGTAGTCCCAGCTACTTGGGAGGCTGAGACAAGAGAATTGTTTAAGCCCAAGAGTTTGAGGTTGCTGTGAGCTGTGACACCACAGCTGTCTACCCAGGGCAACAGCTTGAGACTGTCTAAAAAAAAAAAAAGGCATTAAGACAAAAGTAGTAAGTACTCAAAATATATCACTTTCTAACCATTTTGCTACATTTTACTATCATCCATGATGCCCTCTGCTCACATCTGCATGGTGGAAACTCTGTAACTGTGTGCTGCTGTGCGTTTCATTCAAACTCTGCATTCAGTGATGTCATGTTGGTACTTACACCACAGAAATGGGTAAATGCTCCAACTCAGGACTTTTTGCCTTGGAGAGCCACTGAAAAGGCTGATGCCCCTGCTGGGTGTCTGAGAGGGTTTCCATATCTCAGGTCCACTTAGGAAAGAGAGCTGGGTGGGGAATCTATGGCTCAGCCCTCTGTAGGAATTTCAGGGAAATGCTGGCCCCTGTGGGTGGATAGAAATTGGGTCATTGTTCCTTAAATGAGGGGCCAGGGTGACTTCATGGTTATACACTAATCCACTTCACACCCCCATTTTCCATTAGTTGGAAAAGACAGTTTTGCCAAATATTGTTTAACAGGAATTCAAGTTTAAGTGGGTGTCCTGGGCTTTTTATTTGCTAAATATAGTCTTGACAGTATCACACTCAAAAACAAATCATTTGGTTATTTTTACTAGATGTAAGCTCCCAGAAATAAAGATTACATCTTTTTGTACTTTTTATTCCCTGGATACAGAACAGAATTAGCTCAAATTCTAAATAAATAGTGAGTAACTTTATGAAGTTTTTTTTTTCCTTTTTGAAAAGAGAAATGATGATAATCCTTTGGTTTAAGGACCCACACAGCTTTCTGGCTGTGCCACTGTTTGGCAAGGGGGAGATTTTTTTTAAATGTTAAAGAATTGATTTGACTTTCAAAAATTCATATATAAAAACTAAGGAAAACAGGGCGGCGCCTGTGGCTCCAAGGAGTAGGGCGCCAGCCCCATATGCCAGAGATGGCGGGTTCAAACCCAGCCCTGGCCAAAACTGCAAAAAATAAATAAATAAATAAATAGGAAAACAGAAACACAAGAGGCTTCAGAGCACGTTCCTTTAAGGTAACTCACTATGCCTGCTTTCCCCAGGCTCACTGTGAGCTGTGCTCACTGCTGAGGAGATGCTTGGGACCTCCTGGCCTGCCCATCTCCTAAGTGAGGCCTCCAGTGCTGGCTGGACTACAGGTCGATGCAATCTCAGTTCCCTGCTAGACCATAGTCGTCAGCTCTGTGAACAGGCAGGGACAGGGCCACGCCCTGCGGATACCAATGATGGCAGCACATCTCTTTCACCCTTACACATTGGAAAGGAGACTATTTACAGACCTGAAACTGCCTTCCTGTCCTGAGGAGGAAATTCTGACTGTGGGCCTCATGATTGTTGGGCCTTACCTGGGGCACAGGTTGGCACACCTGGAGTAGCTGACCATACCGGGATGTGACGAGCCGGGGTGGCTCTAGGCCTGGCCCTTTCCTGCTACCAACTCACCTACAGCCAGAGGGGTGCCCTTAGCTGACTCCCAGGGGTGGGGTGGGGTGAGGCAGGGGTAAGAGGAGCAGAGGCACTGGGCTGCAGAGAGGTGGCCCAGGGAGCCCTGGCTTCCTTGTGACAGGCTTTGATCTCAGAAGCCTTCTGTACGTCCCAGACCCAGCTCTCAGGCTCTCCTGCTCTTATCTTCACCTGACTCTTTGAAGGAATGAAGAGCTAAGATGCAGGTATAAAATAGACAGAATAGAGTAAATGTAAATACGCTTAAGGTTAAATAAGCTTTTGTAACTCTAAAAATGATTTTTGCATGCTAAATTTCTGGCTTAAAACTCTGTGCACATGGGGGTGATAGCGATGATCTCTATCTTGCAGAAGAGTGGGTTACTTGGAGGTATGTATTTGTAAAACTCATGGAACTCTATAATGAAGATCTGTGCATTTCCCCATAAACAAACATAACCAAAGTAATATGCTAAGAAACAAACTGCAGCAGCAGGAAAGAAACACTGGCACCACTCAGTGCTGTTAAGGGGCCCTGGGCTGCTGGACACAGGGCCACACTCCTGCCACTATGCACTGTCACCCGGGGAAAGGAGGCTTTGATCTGAGTGATTCTACACAGTAGTCTATGGCCAACCAATCTTGTTTTCAAAGAGTAATGTTCAGTGACATAGCAGTGTCCATGTTACAATGTTAAGAGAAAAAAACTGGACAAAGTTTCACATAAGGCAGGATTCTTGACTTATAATAAAGAACAATCTGGTCACAGGCAGAAATCTATTCATTGAACCCATGAACTACTAGCAATTGAGCATTTGCTTTGCTGTGATCCACAAGTGTGATCACAAGCCAACACTAAGCCTCCAGCAACCCCATGGGGTGAGGTGAGCGCCTTCCTGGGGGCAGCAGAGTTGGGGGCCTGTGGGTGTGACAGGACTAATCACCTGGGAAGCTGGAAGAGACACACACTGGACTTTCCAAGAGAGCTGGCCCTTGGGGTGTTTTTTTGATTTGTTTTGTTTTTAATTGAGGTGTCCCACACATAAAGTGCAGACTGTGTGTACCATGTACTGATCTGACAAACATCAAGTACAACCACCACCCAGATCCAGATGCTGCCAAACCCCAAGGGTCCTTGTGCCCTCCCAGTCTTTATTCAATCCCAGTAACAATTCTGCCTTCTGTCAACATAGATTTTTCTTTTCCTGTTCTAGGACTTCATCTAAACGGAATTGTAGAAGTATTTGGTGGTGGTGATGGTGTATTAATCTGCCTTCTTTTTACTCTACCAAGGTTCTTTTTTTTAATTGTTGTGTCCATTATAGGAATACACCTGTTGATGGACACTCAGGTTGTTTACAGACTCTGGCTATAAGAAGCAGAGTGGTATACCTATTAGACATGTCTGTTTGCTGACTTCTCTTGGGAATATACCAAGAAGTGAAATTGCTGAGATATAAGATACCTAAATGTTCACCTTCCACAGAAACTGCCAAATAGTTTTCCAAATGGTTGTACCATTTTTCACTCCCCCTGCCCCAGCAGAGTATGAGATTTCCAGTTTTGAGCTGAGTCTTGATGTGTGAATTTCCATGGCAGTATGTGGCAGTGGCAGATGGAGACTATAGCTAAGGAGAAAGATATTCTGGGTAAAAGGAATGTCATGAAGGCAAATGGTGACAGTGAAAATACACCACTCACATCTGCGGCAGTGAAGGTGGGATGGCCCTGCTGCTGTGTGGAGCCTACCTCAGTACTGATGCTAAGGCAACACTTCTCAGCCACTGAGCAGAGCAGCAGGGATCCTTATCTAATGGACACCGCTGGTTCAAGAACTCCCAGTCAGCCTGGTGAAAGGTCCTAAGTTTTGAGCTACATGCAGCAGGTTTCCCTAGCAATGAAAGGGTGACATTCCTCCTCTCAGGACAAATCTGAGCTTAACTCTACCTCTGTTTCCAGGGGAACCAGACAAGCCAGTCAGTTGAACTCCAGGTACAGTGTTAGACAACACTGCTGACGGCAGCTTTCATCTCTGACTGATACACTACCTATGGATTGGAAGGATTAAGGAAAGGCTGAAACATCTGTTAGAAACTACAGCCTTAGGCTTCCCTAAGTGCAAAATCTGCTATAACTAGGCATGTCCCTGGATAGAGCCTGGGAACTATGGTCGCAGGTTGCTGAAAAGATATTGGGGCCTGGGGCTTCTGAGCCAAGGTGGCCTCCACAACCACTGAGGTGGCTCTCTTGTCCTCACCCTTGAGCAGGCACTAGGGGAAGGGAGAAGAGAATGGCCCTTGGACTGATATGAGGACTCCTCTTGTGGGAAGAAACTGCAGTCACAGCTCTGCTAGCACACTGAGCGTCCTGTCCTCCACCCTTCTCAGTGATCTGATGCCAGGTATGGTCTGTTCAGGCCTCCTGAGTCTGAACATCTAGCTGAACTTGAAGAACACCCATGGTGGACATGGCTCTTCCTCAGCGCAGCCCTCCCCTCCTACCTGCCAGCCTGCTTGTTTCATGTTTCAAGGTCCTTGACGCTTTCCCCTAAGGATCTCTTGGCTCTGAATGCCAGCTCCCCTTCCTACCACCCAGTGAAAAGACTGGACCAAGATGCTTATCATCATTTAATGAATGTGCAAACACTCCCTTTACTGGGCTATAGGAAATTTCATGGGGATGGAAGCTGATGAATCACCCACCCCACAAACCTCATGATTACTCATTTTCTAGAAATTTGGATGCCAGAAGGACTCAGCTGGACACAGCATGATCACTTAGCCAAAGGGGTTCCTTGGGATTCTTACTTTCCTTCCTCCTCTTTGCTAAGGAACTTCTCCAGGGGTACAAATGATCAGGATGGGAGGGGGGCTGGGGTCCTATCTCTCTGGTGAAAAGAGAAGCACTGGAAACCCATACCCCAGGCGCTGTAAGACAACATGGAGGCACAGGTCTGGCACAGACCTGTCAATAAATAACAAATAGAAGTTAGCACAGCGGGCTTAGGGGGCCTGAGGACGATGGCTGGAGGAGCTACCTCCTGAGGCCTGGGGGGCCCTCTTGCTACGTGCTGCACACCAGCACATCTGCAAAGGGTCCCAGGAGGGTCTTGTTGAAGATACAGCGGACCCACACCAGGTAGGTGGTAAAGGGCTTGATGTTCTCCGTGAAGGTGTGGTTCTGCAGGGCCAAGATGTAAGGCACATAGGTGTTCTCGCCCTGCTCCTGCAGCCACACCTCGTACTTCACCTCTCGCACTTTCAGGTACTTGAGGTTCCACGGGATCTGCCAAGAGACGGACAGGCGGGCCTCTGAGGCTCCCTGCACTGATGCCTGGCATCGCGCCTCCCGCACCTTGCCAGGGTACAGGCTGACTGTCCACTTCTGTTTCCGTGGCCGTGGCTGACCTTTCACCACACGTCGTATGGTTTGAATGAGGGATGGGATGTCCACCTTGGTGTCCTGGTAGATTCGGAAGAGCCACTCGGGGTTCCGGCAACAGAGATGACGTGGGACCTCACGGCTTTGCAGGATACGAGCCTGCTCAGCCCGGTCCAGGTGGGTGATGCCCCCCTGGTCCCAGGGCCGCTCAGGGTGTGTGACTGTGTTCTCTGGCATCATGTTCCGCCAGGCTACATACTGGAGGTCCATGCCAGGTAGCATGGCCAGTGTCTTATATGGGGTGTAGTGGTCAGGATTGACGGCATATGGGAAGAGCTCAACCACAGTTGCCCCACGGGGCAAGAAGAGGGTGGTGACCAGCTGAGCCCCATGCATGCTGACTAGCATGGAGGCATTGCTAACCAGCCGCACAACATCTGCAAAGGTGTGGTCCTCCAGGGACACTGTCACTGTCTTCATCTGAAACTCCTGGGCCAGCGCCAGCAGCAGCTCTGCCTCATTCAGGATGAGTCTGTTCTGGGTGCGGCTAAAGACCAGAATGTACGACTCGCCCAGGGGGGCTCCCACCTGGCTCACGTTCAGCTTTTCTGTCATGAACCGTGCAAACTGCCGGATCTCATTCCCCGAGATGAGGATATTGGCCTTCGGGCCTTGGGGCTGGACAAAGCCGTACTGGTACCAGGTGGTGATCTTGGAGAGGCCCACGAAAGCATGAGAGAAGCACAGCAGCCGGCCCAGGGTCTTCAGCTGTGCCCGCAGGAGAGGCTGCTTGGGGCTGAGGAGCTTGTAGAGTTCGAAGTGTGTGCCCTCGCCCCAGCCCTCCATGAAGAAGAGCCGGGCGTCGTGGGCCAGGCCAGGGAACTGCCTCAGCGTGTAGAAGAGTGGCAGCAGATCGTCGTGAAAGACATGCATGAGGTTGTCAGGGTTGAAGCGGTTGGCGATGAGGGCCACATCGGGCACAAACACTGGCTTGGGCATGAAGCGCAGGGCAGCGGCGGGCAGCTCCACAAAGTTGAAGTACTGGGTGTTGTGGTCTTCCACGGTAGACAGGTCAAGCAGGGCTGGCTGGAAGCGCCGGGAACCCAGGTTGGGCAGCATGACAGAGGTGTTACCGTGGAAGAAGATGAACTCCTCGGCCTCGTTGGAGTAGCAGAGCCACTTGAAGCGGCAGATGCGGTCTGTGTGTGTGCGGCCTGTGCACACCATGTGCGTGCCACCCTCCATCAGGATCTGCAGTGCCTTGGGGTAGTCGATCCTCAGCGCTGGGGCTGGCTCTGCAGCCTGTTGGCCGAGGGCCAGCTCCTCCTCCAAAGTGGCCGTGTGCTCCCGCAGCCGCACATGCTTCCACAGGACAGCCGCCAGCACCGACACCAGGAGGGCGTTGAACACCGCTGAGAGGTGCATCCTAATGCCGCTGTGGGGCCCTAGTGAGAAGATGGCCACGGAGAAGTGCCACAGGCCAGGTGGGCTTCACCCATCCCTACAGGCACTGGAGGACATCCTACGAGGAGAGAAGGAAAAGGAAAAGGAATTGGCATAGTCTGCCTGGTGCCATTACAAGCTCCCACCAAGCACAGGCATTGTGCAAAGCTCTGTGTGCCTGCATAGTACTGGCTCCTGGCAGCCACTGTGCACACTGGTAGGAATGGTAGATCAGGCCATTGTTCAAAATATTTATTCCCTCCTCATCATCCTTACACTTGACTTTGGGCTTGGCCACATAAATTGCTTTGGCCAGTGATATGTTAACAGAACATAATCAAAAGTTTGGATCGTACCTGGACTGACCTTGCCCTCTTTGTACTATGGCCATAAGAAGAATGTGTTCAGGCTAACTTGTTGACCCTCCTTTTCTCACTAGAGGAGTGAGATACTCATGGAGCAGAGCTGCTCTGGCCAGGCCATGTTTAGTTCAGCTGACCCCGATGCCTGAGTGAGCCCAGCTAAGATCAGCAGAGCCATCAGCTAAACCCAGCCAAGGACAGCCAACACACAGACTCCTGAGGTGAGTAAGAGCTTTTTTTGTTTTTGTTTTTTTGTTTTTTTTTAATTGTTAAATCATAGCTGTGTACATTAGTGCAATCACCTATACCATTCTAAGATGCACCATAGATGTGGCCCCACCCATTACCCTCCCTCAACCAAAACCTCCCCCCTCCCTTCCCCTTCCTTGGCCCTTTCCCCATAGTCTTGTGCTATAGTTGGGTTATAGCCTTCATGTGAAAGCTATAATTTAGCTTCATAGT
>CAUYPK010116623.1:0-16391 GCA_963574355.1 Loris lydekkerianus | reverse complement strand
TATCCAATGTACTCAGCCCTACTATGAAGCTAAACTATAGCTTTCACATGAAGGCTGTAACCCAACTATACCACAAGACTATGGGGAAAGGACCAAGGAAGGGGAAGGGAGGGGGGAGGTTTGGGTGGAGGGAGGGTAATGAGTGGGGCCACATCTATGGTGCATATTTTTATCTATAATTAAAAAAATAAATAAATAAAATAAAAGTCTGAAGATCCCTAATTCAGGTATATCAGAGGTGATGTCACCTGGACAAGTGACAGAACAAACATAACCAGCAACTGTGAGAGGAAAAAAAAAGACTCAACATATTCTAAAAGTGCTCTATCTTTTATACTGGCATTTACTTCCTTAAATCAGGATACACCAGAAGATTACCTAGTCTTAGCCCCTGAGTTAAATAAACAGCTACAAAAGATACCTTGTTCTAACAAACATCCTTTGGAAGCATGGGAAAAAAGGTCATGACAGCTTAATTACTTAGAACCTGCTTCCTAGATTTTAACACACTAATTTTGGTCCTTCCAATCCACTCCTTCTTCCCCTAAAAATTAAATATTTAACATGAAGTTTTATAGTTGTTGTTTTTGTTTTTTAATTTTTTTGCAACAGGGTCTTGCTCTGTAACCCAGGCTGAAGTGCAGTGGTATCATCATGGTCACTACAAGCTCCAACTCCTGGACTCAAGGGATTATCCTGCCTCAGCCTCCTGGGCAGTTAGAAGTACAGGTGCACAGCACCACACCCAGGTAATGTTTTTTAAAAATATAGACAGGTTGGGCGGCGCCCATGACTCAGTGAGTAGGGTGCCGGCCCCATATACAAAGGGTGGCAGGTTCAAACCCAGCCCCGGCCAAACTGCAACAAAAAAATAGCCAGGCGTTGTGGCGGGTACCTACAGTCCCAACTACTCGGGAGGCTGAAGCAAGAGAATCCTAAACCCAAGAGCTGGAGGTTGCTGTGAGCTGTGACACCACAGCACTTTACCAAGGACGACAAAGTGAGACTGTCTCTTAAAAAAACAAAAATTCTACAGTATCTGTTAGCTATATATTAGTATAAGCCTATCACCATTTTCCTAATTAACTCGTAGTTCTCACAAAGAGAACTTTTCCAGTTTTAATATCTATCATAAACCAAATAAGGAATAAAAAACAACTTGTAGAATCTTAGGTGTCAATTTAAAAGTATAAACTCACAATCTTTTATATGCAGTTCCCGAGTTCTAAAACCTCCAATGTTTATCAACTCATTTGATGGCAGAAACTGACACGAATGGATGTGAGGCTGTCAATGTATCTTCCTCCACCTCACTATGACTACATAAATACCTTACCCTGCAGAAATATTTCCTGATGGAAAGCTACTCCAGACCCAACTGTGGGTTATCACATACAGTATGTGATTCATATTACCTTCTTAAATTTGCAATTGCTTTTACTTCCAAAGCACATTTGGCCACCAGGGTTTTACAGAAAAGACTGTGAACCTATCTCGCTGAAGGGGCAAAAAATGTACAAATCTACAAAACCATATTGTTCATCAATCTATTGAAGACTGATGAACATATTTAATTTTCTGTTTTCCCACAGTTAATAGTCAAAATCCGAAATAAGTCATTTTTTCTTTAGTTTTTGTTTACAGTGTTAACTGATGGCACTCATAACCAGTCTTGGAAACTGTTCCCCCAAAAAACCTTCCAATAAAACATAATTAAGCTTGCACTGACTCAGAGTAACTAATTGTTAGATCTGAGATCTCTTCCTGTGGATCGCATGGAAACTATTGCCAAATTCTCTCCAGCAGAACCAACTGTCTCTATGAATTCTTCTATCTTTCAAGTATATCTAGTGTACTAAAGAACCAAAAAGAAACTAAGTAATTTTAGAATCTATAATTCTCTCAAGACCGATTTCTTAATCTAGAACTACCTATATGATGATTATACTTAATTAAAAACACCCAGGCCTCAAACAAAAAATTGAATACAGAAAATTATTTTTAAAACAAATACAAAAGTTAAATGGACCCAAACAGATAATAAAACATTTCTTCCTTTTAATCTATAAAATTATACTCCAATTATTGCTAAAAAATAACTAATTTCCAAAATGATGGGTTACTAAGCACACAGGCCTTAGCCTCCCCACCAGACTCTGATAAAATGGCAGTGAAATAACCAACATAGAATAAACCCACACCACCAAAGTCAACAGAAAAGGGAACATTAACAGATATTTCAACACATTTCTAGAAGATGAGTTTAGATAAAAGTACACAAAACATGCACCCAGGAGGTTGCAGGGGAAAGTGAGGCAAGCCTAATGTAGAGGGATTAACTAATGAAACAGCTTGGCACTTGGCCCTCTGCATAGCTTAACTACAAAGTTCACCAACAAGTTGGTAATAGCATATTCCACTGAAAAACAAACAGGCAATAATACTCAAGTACTACCTAGTCCTTCCTTTGCAATGTAGGCAAACTCTACAAGACAAAAATCAGCATTAAGGAAAAGAACAGGTAGGCTCCTCCGCTGCGCCCATAGCTCATTCAGTAGGGCCCCAGCCACATACACAGAGGCTGGCAGGTTGGAGCCTGGCCTGGGCCTGCTAAACGACAATGACAACTGCAACCAAAAAATAGCTGAGTGTTGTGGTGGGCGCCTGTAGTCCCAGCTACTTGGGAGGCTGACGGAAGAGAATCGCTTAAGCCCAAGAGTTGGAGTTTGCTGTGAGCTGCAATGCCACAGCACTCTACCGAAGGTGACATAGTGAGACTGTCAAGAAGGGGAGGAGAGGGGAGGGGAGGAAAGGAGAGAAGAACAGGTAGAAACTAACAGAAGTTTAAAGAGAATGCTAAAAGCCTTCAGGGAGGGAGAAAATCACCAACAAAAGAAAATAACTGGCATCACTAAGACAGATGTTAAAAACCCTGGATGCCAGGAAATACTGGAGCAAAACACTTTACAGGTTCTGAAAAAAATGTTAAACTAGTATTCTATACCTAGCCTGACTTTTAATCAAAGTCAGAGACAAAGTTATTTTCAGACTCACAGAACTCAGAAAGTTTATCTTCTGCCACCCTTTCTGAATAAGCTACTTAAGGATGTTCTCCAATAAAATGAAGGAAGAAATCAAGGAAAGAGAAAATATCTGATCAGAGACAAGTCTGTAGACCAAATAAATTTCAGGATGTCAGGGCAAAGCCTATCTAAAGAGCAGAGAACTCCAGAGAAGAAAGTAATAGACATTATGATCAGACACCTTCAAAAAGTTTACAGATTTGCTGAAGTTAAATTTTTCTTACAAGAAAAATAAAAGGCCATTTAGAAACAAATTATACATGGAAAGTCACAATTCAAATACAAAGCAAATTAAAATGTTTTGAGGAATTGATGGTATGTTAGAAAAGAGAATACATCTAGCCCTGATAATAGGAATACACATATAGTAGCACAAAACCTAAGAAAAATATAATCCTAGAACATATTTTCAAATGTCAACTCTTCAGACATGCCTTCCTTAATCACACTATCCCTTCACCCAAGCAGGTGCTACTACTTAAATTATATCACATATTTTATTTCATTGATTCTATTTCACACACATTCTCACTTTTTAACCCTAAGACCAGCACACATTTTACAATCCATACACTTACAAGAACTGTCAGCCAGGTGGCAGCCTTGTTACTGTGTGAAAAACCTTCATGGCTAACTCCTAGAAAGATTAAATTAATAAAAGCACCAGTACCAAAACGCGACAGACAACACAAAGCATTTATTTGCTTGTTGGAATGTATCTCAGCATCACAGAACAGCCATTTACTTTTTATTTTTGTATCCTCTACACACAGAACAGTAACTTGTACATACCAGATACTTGATCTGTGTTACATTTTAACATCTCCGAAATCAGGATGGGTCCAACAGGATGGGCCCTCATTTGCTAATAATAGCAACTCTTACAAGCAAATGTCATCTAAGATTTGAAGAAATCCAGCAGCAAAAAATTTGGAGGGAAGTGTGAGTGATTGACCCCTCCATTTCAAGGTGGATCCCAAGAGTTAGTAAATCCAGGAAACAGAAACGTAAGCTCAGTATGATTTGAGTTATAGAATTAAATATTCCAGGAAATAAAAATAACAAGGGACAATTATGATTGTCTCCAGGAAAGGAACAGTACAATTTTCATTTTTCACTATAAGCCAGCATATACTGGTTTATGTTTACCACATGCATGTAATTTTATGAACCGTTTTTAAAATATTTGATAAGGAAGGGTAAGTGGAAAAACACACACACACCAAATCACATAGGTACTGGGACAGAGACATTCACACAGATACAGACAGAAAAACGCCCAGGGGAAATCAGAGGCAAAGCCAGAATAAGGCCCCTCTAGAACTTTCAACTCGCAGTGACAACGGACTGCAGAATCACATGAATGCAGGATCGAAACATTAGCAAATCTCTAAAGCATGACTTCAATACTTGCTGCCTAAGATGACAATTACGCCATTTCTGCTTATCAGAAAGTCTAGGAAAAGTCAGCAAAGATGTGCGAGTTTATCCTGTTGCCCCGGACTGAAAACTCACACCCCCTAGGTGAAATGATAGTCACAAGCTCTCCCTCGATGAAATACTCAACATTTGCTTACTGTCAGCAAAAGGACAGGCGTGGGGGCTAAGCACCCTCTCTACCCCACCGACTATATTACCGGGAGGTAAAATGCTGGGAGGGGGATTGCTGCCCAAGGGGTGATTCGTGACTCGAAGATCGGTGGTCAAGACGTGCACAAACCCAGCTTTCAGAATTCCATGGGCAGAAGCACCCAAGGGCCGTGCGCCTGTCCTGGCAAAAAAGACTGGACACCTTTCCCGAGAGCAACAGAAAAATCTGAAAAACCTATCTCATCTAGGGCAGGCAGGAGGAGCGCACTTCAAGCTCCTCCTCCTCTCCCTCCCCGCCCAAGGCAGGCGCAGAACCGTCGCCAAGTGTCACAGGGCCAAAACTAAGCGCGCCAAGGCGGGACAGCCCTCCGTCCGCCCTCCTCCCTCCTCACCACCTCCGGGACGCGGACGCTCGGGGCAGGTCCCTCCCCTTCCTCCCTCCGCCCGCTCAGAGCTCATTCATTCTTGAGGCGGGCAAACCGTCTTCCCAGGCAGGCCATCCCGGCACCGCAAATCCGCCAGACGCTTTGTCTCCGGACGGCCGGAAACCAGGGCGCGCACTCGAGCGCGCGCTCGGGCTCCAGCACCACGCACTTGGGGCCTGCGGGGCCACCGCGCCGCCTCTCCGCACGCGAGAGCCCTTCTGGATCTCCGGAGCCGGGTCCGAAGCCAGCGCCCCTTCTCGGCCGCCCCAGGCGCGCAATTCCCGTGGGCCTGCCGGGTGTCCAGAACCTAGACGTGGGCATCACGGCTTCCCACTGCCACAACTCGAGCCGCCTCCGCGACCCCCGCCCAGCTATGAACCCTAGATTCTTTCCCCTTTCTAGAGATGGAGACCCCGTTCTTTCCCGAACACGCGGGCGTCCAGGCCCCAGCTCTCCCTAACCGCGACAGGACCCCGGGGTGCCTGTACTCTGCCCCCGCCCCTCCCGGCAGGCGCTACCGCGACCGCGACCGCCACCGACCACTCACTTGAGGAGCAGCTGGTCGTGCTCGGCCTTGAACTTGCCCAGCTCGATCTGCAGCTTGGCGCGCTCGCGGGCCGTGTCGTCGAGCGCGCGTCGCGCGTCGGCCAGCTCGGTCTCGTAGAGCGCCTTGAGGCCGGTGAGCTCGCGGCCGCGCACCTCCTCTCGCTCTGTCACCTGCAGCTGCAACGCGCTGTTCTCCGTCTCCAGGCTGCGCACCTTGTCGATGTACACCGCCAGCCGGTCGTTGAGCTCGCGCAGCTCCTCCTTCTCCTGCAGCCGTGACAGCCGCGTGGGGCTCAGCGGCGTGGAGGGGCCGCCAGTGCGGCTGCCGGTCCGCGGCGGCACGGGGGTCGCGGTCGCCATGGCGGGCGGCGGGACGGTCGGCGGAGGCGGCCGGCGGGGAGTGGGACGGCGAGGCCGCGGGCAGCCCTAGGACGAAACGGGAACCGAAGGCACAAACCGGCGATCTGCGCTCGCGCGCAGAGGCCGGCAACGGGAGGAACGGAGAAGCACCTGGGATGGCGGGAACGGGGCTACAGCACAAAGGGCAAATCAGGAGGACCGCGAATCAATCAACCGATCGTAAAATGTCCTTTGTAAGAGAACACACACACACACACACACAGACACGCGCGCGGGAAGACGCGAGGCGAGGGTGACCGGGAAGCCAAGCAGGGTGCGCGCCGCAGCGGAGTCTCCAGTCCTCAGCACTTTGTTTCCTCTCAGGCTGCGCCGAGCCGCTGGCTGTGGAGAGGAGGGCCGCGAGGGGCGGGCCGGAGTCCGTCGGCGGGGGGCGGAGGTGGCGCGGATTGCCGCGCCGCACACCCCAACATGGCGGGCGTCCGCACGTGACCGCCACCGGCCAATGGGGAGCGGACTGCGCGCTCCTGCTGCCGGGGGGCCGGGTCTGTGAATTTAAAATCGAGCCCTCAGGCAACCGTCCGCTCGGCGCGCGGGGCTGGGCGTGGCCGGGTCGCGACCCAGGGCAGTAGGGAGGGGCGCCGGGGACTGCTGTCAAGCTGCCGGCGCCCAGCGCCCTTCGGGCCCTCCTGCCGCCCCGTGGGGACCCCCTAGAGGGGCCCGGCCTGCGAGTGGCGGGAAGGAGCCCGGAGGTTTCCGGGGCGGGTACATGCCGCGGTCCACACCCGGCGGTTCAGGGAAATTCAAAAGTAAACGTCCCGAACAGCCAGTGGCGAAACTTGCCGTGGCCTGGAGGACCGCGGTGTTGTAACCTGATCCCTCGCCCCGCGGGAGGGCTCGGGGAACTGGCCTCCTGGCCCTGGGCCCCCGTGGAGTTACGTAATGGGCACGGAGTCTGAAGTTCAAAGCTCTCCGCTTGCTAGTTCCTAGCGCAAGTCTGTACGTTTCTCGCGGACGGAAAACGGTGTTATTAAAACGCTCCCCTCAATGAGATGGAGAGACTGTGTTTTGAAGCGGACAGAGAATTTATAACACAAAAACCAGCAGCTCTGATTTTAAATCAGGGTGATGGGCTGTCCCAATCTGTTTCTTAACAATTTAAGAGTTTGTAAAATCAAAAATGGCTCACAAATGGTATGAGTAAGATATGACTGTGTAAGTAAATAGCATAAACTGTGGTCATACTTCATTAAAATCACATGCATAAAAATATGAATTTGCGAAAACTTAAATAGAAATTAACTTTTGCTTTTAAAATGGGCCCCTAAGATGTCAGTTGGCAGCTAATTTTAATAAGTTTATTAATCCCCTTGAAATGTTTTTAATTTTTAGGCTAGCATTTATTGGGATTTACTACTTACCCTGCTCTTTTGGATTTTTATGGTTTATCCATCATCGTGACAACGGGCCCAGTGGTGTGGGTACTGGATTATATCTGTTTGCTTCTTTTTTTTTTTAGACAGAGCCTCAAGCTGTTGCCCTGGGTAGAGTGCTGTAGCATCACAGCTCACAGCAACCTCCAGCTCCTGGGCTCAAGGGATTCTCCTGCCTCTGCCTCCCAAGTAGCTGGGACTACAGGCGCCGGCCACAATGCCTGGCTATTTTTGTTTGTTTGTTTGTTTGCAGTCGTTGTTGTTTGGCGGGCCTGGGCTGGATTCGAACCTGCCTGCTCAGGTGTATGTGTCTGGCGCCTTAGCCGCTTGAGCCACAGGCGCTGAGCCATTATCTCTGTTTGAAAATGCATCCATTTTATAGGTGACCGTCCTGGAGGCCACCTTGCAGGCGACAGAACTGCCTTTGAACCCAGGGTTCTAATTGACTAGAGAGTCTGGCCCTCAACTATAACCTTACCTGGCTGGCCACCTCACCACCTATTAGGAATGTATCACTAATTAAAGGTTAGTTACCTTAATAATGGCAGAAATGGAGACCAGGATGTTCTTTAGATATTAATCCAGTCATGTATGGTGAGAAATCAGTGAAGAGCCCTGGGCTGCATAGTCATTCTCCGTGAATTTCTGGCATCCTGAATGATGATACTCTGCTTCTATTAGTGGTTCCATTTCCTGTCCTGTTTTTTAGAATACTTTCTTCCTTAACCTTCTTGGGAATGAAAGAGTTGAAAAGCTCTGATTTTAATTTAAATATTCAGATAATCTTACTAACTTTGAAAAATCTTAAAAATCCATATTTCTGGCATTCACAGTGGCATAGTCCCAGCTGCTAGGGAGGCTGAGGCAGGAGGATTCCTTGAGCCCAGGAGTTGGAGGCCAGCCTGGGCAATATAGCAAGACCCCCATCTCTAAAAAAGGAAAAAATTACTGAAGAGGAAATGAGGCCTAAAGAAGGTGAGGGCTGGGTCCAAGGCTGTGGAATCAGGATTGGAATGTAAATCTGTATGGTCTCACTCACTGGGGCTTTCCACTATTATGGATTATACAGTCAATCCACTGACCTTAAGGTTTTCATTCCATAATCCCCTTTCCCTCAATCTTAACAAAAAAAAAAAAAAAAAAAAAAATTGGAGATATTTTTTTAAAAATTATTATTAATTTTTATTATTCCATGCCCTTTTTAAAAGTTTCAAGACTGTGTGGGACATAATTTCAGCAATGATTTCTACTGTTGTCAACTCCCTGAAGCTTTCTCCAGATAAGAGTCACTCAATCTTCAGATTCTTTGAGGAGATTCACATGACATACTCTTATCTGAAACAACAAATACATTGTAGTCAACAGTTGAGGATTTGCTATTCATAGCTACATAACTTTAAAGAAGTTATTCCTTGAGAAAGCTATCCTCTTGAGAAAGTGGGAATTATTCCTACCTTGCAGGGAGTTTGTAAAGATTTATATAAAATAGGCTCGGCGCCAGTAGCTCGAGCAGCTAGAGCGCCAGCCCACATACACCAGAGCTGGTGGGTTCGAGCCCAGCTCAGGGCTGCCAAATGACAATGACAACTACAACCAAAAAATAGCCAGCCGTTGTGGTGGGCATCTGTAGTCTCAGCTACTTGGGAGGCTGAGGCAAGAGAATCACTTAAGCCCAAGAACTTGAGGTTGCTGTGAGCTGTGACGCCATGACACTCTACCAAGGGTGTCATAGTGAGACTCTGTCTCAAAAAAAAAAAAGATTTATATAAAATAATATATGCAATGTGTTAAACATATGCTGTGTGATGACTGAAAAGTAGCTCTTACTAGTGGTAATCACATGTCTCCAATCAAAGCAATTAAAAAGAATAGAAAAAAATTCTTAGCCTTAGAATTAAGCAATTGTGTACAGTTCTGGTTAGGTACTTCACCAAATGTACACTTCCCTTATTCTCTGGGGTTTTCCCATACCTATCTCTGTAGCTGGATGATGGCCTATTTTTTTTCCCCCATTTTTCCATACTCTTTCATATAAGTTTGTCCAGCCCTTTTCGTTCAAATAGTTCTTAAAATCTCATCACCTCCCAAGCTTCCCCTGAGAATCAGAAGAGAACTAGCAAATACTTTGTAAGTTTGGTAACAACACTGCGTTTTCTAGGATAGTGGTGATTTCATACATCCTGCCTGGTTTTTGCTGTCCCTTCATTGGCTTGTCAGGGCACATGCTCTTTAGGCCTTATCCCATCAAACTTCAACATTCCAAGCAATTGTTATCTCTTCCATAACCCTACAATGCATAGTTCACTACATATAGAGAAATTTATAGATATTTGTCCTCCTTTACATAAGACATTTGGATCTGGGACAGAAAACTATACTATACCTAACAGATCTGGGCAGAAGTGGCCGGACAAGGACAGGAGTAGGAAGTCAGGGAGTGGGGAGGAGAGAATACAACCTAGCAGTAACCCACTTTTGTCCTAGCAAAGGAGAATGACAGCTGGCAGACAGCTGAGTATATATTGCAAACAAATGGGATATCTAAGCCTGCAATACAAAATGAAACAAAAAATTTGCTAAATGGTATCTCTTCAATATGTTTGCTGAATGAATGAATGAAGAAATGAATACATAGACTTCTGCTGAGCCAGGTTGTTTCACTTAATATACTTGGCAACATTGATGCTGTCTCCACATATCATAAAACTATAAGGAATAAATCATGTTCCAGAAGGTCTGGTGACTATCCAGAAATTTTCTTAATTCGATTTTGATTTTTGTGTTTAAAAATAAAACTAGGGGCTCGGCACCTGTGGCTCAAGTGGCTAATGTGCCAGCCACATACACCTGAGCTGGCAGGTTCGAATCCAGCCCAGGCCTGCCAAACAACAATGACGGCTGCAACCAAAAAATAGCCGGGCATTATGACGGGCGCCTGTAGTCCCAGCTACTTGGGAGGTGGAGGCAGGAGAATCGCTTGAGCCCAAGAGTTGGAGGTTGCTGTGAGCTGTGATGTCACAGCACTCTACCCAGCACCGCAGCTTGAGGCTCTGTCTCAAAAATAAATAAATAAATAAAATAAAACTAGGAATTTTAAAATATGTTCATCTTTAATAGGATTGTTCTTATAACAAGGCCACTGTAAGTTTAGATACTGCTCAAACTTGTTTTCCAAATATGCTTGTTAAGATCTGGGCATTTAGCAATAGTAGGAGTAGGAGAGTCATTTTCGTTTTACTCAGCCTTTGGCTCAGTCAAAAAGAAAGAGCAAGATGCACTCTTGCATTTTAGTTTTCATGCATGCCAAAATATGGTTATAACACTATGCCACTTTAAATTACTTGTAGGATTTTTTTTTTTTTTTTTTTTTTTTTTTTTTTGAGATAGCGCCTCACTCTGTTTCCCTTGGTAGAGTATGTTGGCTTCACCAGTCACAGCAACCTCAAACTCTTGGGCTTAAGCCACTGTCTTGCCTCAGCCTCCCAGTAGCTGGGACTACGGGCACCCGCCACAACGCCTGGCTATTTTTTTTTTTTTTTTTTTTTTTTTTTTTTTGTAGTTTTCATTCTTGTTTTTAGCAGGCCCAGGCCAGGTTCAAACCCATCAGGCCCAGTGTATGTGGCTGGTGCCCTAACCATTGAGAACCAGGCACCAAGCCAAGATTTTTTTTTTTTTTTCTTAGAGACAGAGTCTCATTCTGTCACCCTTAGTAGAGTGCCAGGGCATCACAGCTAACAACAGCAACCCCCAGCTCTTGGGGTTAGGCAATTCTCCTGCCTCAGCCTCCTAAGTAGCTGATACTATAGGCGTCCGCCACAATGCCCAGCTATTTTTTGTTGCAGTTTGGCAGGGGCGGGGTCTGAACCTGCCACCCTGAGTATATGGGGCTGGCGCCCCATTCACTGAGCCACAGGTAGGTTTCGTCCTTTTTTAAAAAAAAATTTAAAGATATTTTGAAGAATTTCTTAAACCTACCACTTATGCCTCTGATTTTTAAGTTTGTTTGTTTGTTGTTTGTTTTTGAGACAGAGCTTCAAGCTGAAGCCTTGGATAGAGTGCAGTGGCATCACAGGTCACAGCAACCTCCAACTCCTGGGCTCAAGCAATTCTCCTGCCTCCGCCTCCCAAGTAGCTGGGACTACAGGCGCCCACCACAACGCCTGGCTAGTTTTTTGGTTGGTGGCATCATTATTGTTTGGTGGCCCAGGCTGAATTTGAACCTGCCAGCTCAGGTGTATGTGGCTGGCGCCTTAAATGCTTGAGCCACAGGCGCTGAGCCATGATTTTTAAGTTTTTTATCTTACAAAGACATAACCTTTCACTCCATAGTCTGCAATTTTACTTTTGGAGTGGTAAAAAAATAGCAATAAAGACTGGTGTCAAAGTATAAGGTTTACACATCATTCATCTGTTTCTGATCTCTTTGGAATTGATCCAGCTCAAAGAGTTATGGGTTTTGGGTGGTGCCTGTGGTTCAAAGGAGTGAGGCACCAGCCCCATATGCCGGAGGTGGCGGGTTCAAACCCAGCCCTGGCCCAAAACTGCAAAAAAAAAAGAGTAATGGGTTTTCTTTTTTACAATCAGTCCTTAGGCACTTCGTTCATTCCAATGTATAGCTTTCCTCCCTATTTTTTTTTTTTTATCAGTTTACTTTTTTGACCAAAGAGATTAGATTCTTCTCACCTAACATATCTTCCCCATCAGTTTCCCCTCTAATGTTGCCTGGAATTCCCCCATAAGACTTAGTGCTTAGGGTCAATCTGAAAAAGTAAGGGGACTGTTACCCTGCAGCTGAGTAAAAGAAAGGAAAGGAAGAAGAAAAGTAAAATATTTGCATAGCTGATATGGTGAAATAAGAAAATAAAGTTTCAACCAGGTGTCAGCGTATTCTTATCTTTTTTACTAATTGCCACAATTTGGGGGTGTCAGTCTTCCCAGGGCCTATTATCAAACCAGGGCCAAAGACAAGCATACCCACCTGTTCTCTGCTGTTAATTTCATTCAATAGCTCTGATACGGTCATGAGAAAAGATTTGAAAGAAAGGCAACCTTGTTAAACCAGTTCCCTATATCCCATCATCTTCCCACTCCTTCTACCCAAGCCCCAATAAAAGCCTCCTGGCTGGGGAACAGAGTTTAAAGCCAGATGCGCTGTGAAATGCATGCTCCTCTGTCCCAGCTCAGAGCTGAGTGGAGGGTGGGGGTTAAGCATTCAAGAGTTGAGATGATTTGTGCCTCACAGACAAGAGGGTGGTGGTTAAGCATTCAAGAGTTGAGATGATTTGTGCCTCACAGACAAGTCTCCTGTTTCCTACCTCGTGGTGCAGCAGAGCAAAATCTAAGAGCACCTTTCTCTACAGCTATGGAAGACTCGGCAGCCTCAAAAAGATGGCAGCCGCAGGCATCAGGATAGAGTGCAGAAGAGCCTAAACTTCTGTTAGGATGTATCAATTTGACTGGGTCACAGTTCTAGATATGTTGTTAAATATTATTCTTGGTGTTTCTTGGAGGGAATTAGTAGATTTTGAGTAAAGCAGATTGTGGTGGGCTTCAGTCAATCAGTTGAAGGCCTGAATAGAATGAAAGGCTGAGTCCCCATCCAAGCAAGAGAAAGTTCTAGCAGCAGACAGCCTTCAGACTTGAACTACAATGTCAGCTCTTCCCAGACCTCCCACTTGGTAGCCTCCCCTGCACATTTGGGACTTGCCAGCCTCCATAATTGTGTGAGCCAATTCCTTCTGTCTCTCTCTTTCACACATACACACACCCTATATATCCTACAGGCTCTTTTCTTTGGGGAACCCTGACTAATATATCCTCCCTATGCCCGTAAGTAGTGTGTGGAGGGGCTAAGGATGGCCAGCAGATGGGAATGAGTGATTGGGACAGGGATGGTGCTGGCTGACCTGGCTGGACGGGCCACTTGAGGCATGGTGGGATTACAGACAATTCATGATAAGCACTGAAAACAGACATTACTGAGACCAGCACACTCAAGCACCGATACTGGAGTTTTCTCTTCAGTAGGTCCTTGGTTTTGGTGATTGGAAGAATGAATCCACAGACCACAGATCAGTGGTAAGGCAGGATTTATTTACAGAAAAGAATACAAAAACACCAAAGCTCCTGGCAGAGGAAACTCTCTCTCCTTCTCTGTCTCTGCCAGCTCTCTGTCCAGAACTATATATATTGTTGAATGATCCTCTGTAGTTACATTTAGAGGGACTGGTAAATTAATGGCTAGAATCCCTTTCTTTTCCTGGCCAAGGACACTTACATGAAATTGACCAGGCCTAAGAAATGGGGAGTTCCCTGTTCAGCCACAAGTGCAAGGGGAGGAAGACCTAAGGTGTTGGTGTCTCCCCAGCAATTATCTGCTCCCTCTGGCTACTGGAGCCTCCTGCAGGCCCCCCACCCCCCTTCCCTAGTCTCCACCCCACTGGTTGCTCTGCTGGCTGCCACCCCACCACCAAGGCGGAGGCAGCAGGTCTGTCTCTCAGCTCCACCGAGCTGGCTGGAAAGCCACCTGTCCTGTATCAGCACCATGATCAGAGAAAGCCAACTGATTTGGAAAAGCACTCAAGCCAAGTTTTTCCTCTGTTCTCACATCACGAGAATTATCATCACAGGAGAAGACTGACTTCTGTGATCAAATGTGGGGGATTTTCTCCACACACCAAAGCAGTGGGCACCAGCTGGGCGCTTTCTAATTCACTTCTGACACTGTGTGCCCAAAGATAGCATTAGGTCCTATAGAGCAAGGGTTCAGTGTCCAAAACTGTCCCCCCAATAGATGCCAGTTGCTAGTCCAAGCTTCTAGAACTTCTGACTGACCAGCTTCAAGTTGGGACTCCTACAAACCCTTCTTTGGGTTTGATTAATTTGCTGGAACAGCTCACAGAGCTGAGGAAAACATGATTCCTGGTTTATTATAAAGGATATTACAAAGGACACAGATAAAAAGATCTGTATGGCAAGGTATAGGTAAGGTATAGGTAAGGTATAGATCTATACGGCAAGGTGGGAAGGGGTCCACGTGCCCTCCTGGGGCACCACCCTCTAGGAGCCTCCACACGTCCTGCTATCTGGAGCTCTCTGAACCACGTCCTTTGGGTTTTTATGGACAACCATGCCATCTCCAGGGTATGGGGTGGGACCCTCTCTGGATGGAGGGTTTTATGGCTTACAGTCAGAAAGGCAAGGGAAGATTAGAGTTCTGCTTTGAGGCAGTGAAAGGAGAGCTGGAGAAAACCAGAAAAATTCCATTTTCTGAGGCCTGCTCCTGAGGCCTTACACACCCAACATTATAACAAAGACTATGGGAGTTATGAGCCAGGAACCAGGGACAAAAACCAGTATGTATCCTAACACTGCACCAACCCAGAATGGAGACGGAGCAGGACAAAGGCAAGTAGCAATCCTCATAGTTAAACATATCCCAAGACTTAGAATCAACCTCAGATAGGACAAGGACGAGAAACCTGACGGGTATTAAACTTGAATGTGTTTGAAATACAAACCTAAACTAGTCCATGCCACTGGAAGATGGCAAGGTGCCTCTGGATCCAGGGGAATTAGCATCTAGGCTAGAGGCTCAGTCCAGGCCTCTTCATATTGCTTCTCTCCGTTTGTAGGTTTTATTCCATCATAAGCTCTCTCCACAGACAGGAAAGATGGTTTCTGGCTTCTAGCCTAAATTTTCCTAGTGGCCCACAATATAACTAATTCTGGAAAAGTGGTTTGCTCATGTGGGTCAAGTGTCCAGCCCGTAAGTAATTATTGTGTCCAGGGATAGAATGCACTCTGACTCCCCAGGCCAAGGCCAAACACCACCTTCTTAGTAGGCAGGGGTGGGGGAAAGTCAAGTCTACGCTGGCTTCAGCAAACCATGTGGAATTCCCACAAGTATGAGGAGTTCCTGCCAAAAAGGGATGAAGGGATGCTGGACAAACAAAAGCAACATATTGTATAACTACCTTATGGATCCTGAGTAAGAGAATTAAACGAAGTAGTCCTTTTCTGGCCTAAAATTCTCCAGAGATTTGCATACTTAAAAAAAAGGGGGGGGGGACCAGGCGCAGTAGCTCATGCCTGTAATCCTAGCACCCTGGGAGGCTGAAGCAGGTGGATTGCTTCAGCTCAGGAGTTCAAAACCAGCCTGAGCAAAAGCGAGACCCCTGTCTCTACTAGAAATAGAAAAACTAAGGCAAGGATTGCTCGAGCCCGAGTTAGAGGTTGCTGTGAGCTGTGACACTACAGCACTCTACCCAGGGCGACAGCTTGAAACACTGTCTCAAAAAAAAAAAAAAAAAAAAAGCTAACATAAAAAGTCTTTACTTTTGATGATACCTGAAAAGGACATTGTAAGGATACCTAAAAAGTCATACTCATTTGTTCATTCATTAGTCCATACACTTATTCAACAAGTATATGTTGAGTGCTTACTACATGCCAAGTAAAGAATGAATGACTCAAGCACATGCTCCCTG
Source organism: Loris lydekkerianus (assembly GCA_963574355.1). Taxonomy (NCBI): domain Eukaryota; kingdom Metazoa; phylum Chordata; class Mammalia; order Primates; family Lorisidae; genus Loris; species Loris lydekkerianus. The sequence goes on along the minus strand of CAUYPK010116623.1, from coordinate 468 downwards.
TTTGAGGCACTCAACTGTCCAGTTACAGGCGGGCAAACATGTAGATAATAAATTATGTCTCTGAGTACCAAGTGCTAAAAAGACATTAACTAAGTAGGGCAGGAACACCAAGGACCAGGAAGGTGTCGGTATCAGGGGTCGGTGTCAGGGCGAAGGGAGCAGACAAGATGGTGTCTGAGCTGGGCTTCTAAGAACGTTAGCCGCCGGGACTGGCAAAAGGATTTAGTGTCTTGTGGAGACGTGCAAATGGCAAGCAGACGCCCCTAGGGCAGTGGTTCTCAACCTTCCTAATGCAGCAATGTCTTTTCATTGTTTTTTTTTTTCTTTTCTTTTTATTATTATTATTATTAAATCATAGCTGCATACATTAATATGATCATGGGGCATCATACACTAGCTTCATAGACCATTTGACACATTTTCATCCCAATAGTCAACATAGCCTTCCTGGCATTTTCCTAGTTACCG
>CAUYPK010116619.1:0-48050 GCA_963574355.1 Loris lydekkerianus | reverse complement strand
TTAATATATTATTGTTAAAATTATATGCTTTTGTGTGAGTGTTTGTCTGTTTTGGCAGGTCACTGCGTGGTGTGGCTCTCTGACTCTCACAGTTTAAAATTTTGGCTCTTTGTGTCGAACTTGTTCGCCACCCCTGTAATATGCCATGAACAGAGGAGGGTGGCTAACTCTACCCTTCAAATTTGAGGTTTAAGAAACGAACATACAAACACAGTTTGGACAATAGAATAGTAGCTGATGAAGGGCTAAGATACCAGGTCACAAAATGGGCATATCGATATCCATTATAACATTATTATTTTTTGAGACAGAGTCTCACTCTGTTGCCTGGACTAGAGTGCCATGGCATCAGCCTAGCTCACAGCAACCTCAGACTTCTGGGCTCAGGCAAGCCTCCTGCCTCAGCCTTCTGAGTAGCTGACACTACAGGCACCTGATAATTTTTCCATTTTTTGTAGAGACAAAAATGCTCAGGCTGGTCTTGAACTTGCTGAACTCAAGTGATTTTCCTGCCTTGGCCTCCCAGAGTGTTATGATTATAGGTGTGAGCCACCTTGTCCAGCCTCTTTTTTAAATTTATATTTTGATAGATTTAGGGGTACAAGTAGTTTTTGATTATGTGGATGAGTTGTGTGGTAGTGAGGTCTGGGTTTTTAGTGTACTCATCACCGAATAGTGCACATTGCACCTGGTAGGTAGTTTTTCTTCCCTCATCCCCACACCTTCGCGCTTCTGAGTCTCCAATGTCCATTTTACCACTCAGTGTACTCTGTATACCCATAACTTAGCTGCCACTCATAAGTAAGTACATGAAGTATTTCTTCCATTGTACATTGTCCTTTCTGACTTATGTTTGAATAAACATGTTTCCTAATGAAAGTTAAAACAGTCAGTTGCCAGGGCTGAAGTCTAGGGAGAACAGGGAAGCCAGAGGCTGGGGGTCAGGGACTGATGCGTGCCTACTCACTCTCCCACTTCACGTATTTGGACTGTGTATGGAAGACTTCCATCCAGAGTTACCTTATCAGGAGAATGGGCCTAGCAACACTACACACTGGGGGTAGTGCATTTTGCTTTTATGTGAGCTGGCCCTGCCTCCTTCAGAGACTATAGCCAGGAACTCACCCAGAAAGGGCACAGTGAATGGTGAACTGGCTGAATAAGAGGCTCAGGATGCTTTACGAGGCAGAGGGCTGAACCTTTCTTGCTGGGCTTCATGGAGGAGATGGTGGCAGCACCCACACTGGCTTTGAAGGGAGTATGTGAATTGGACAGGTGGAGAGAAGGAGAAAGAGCATCATGATGAAAACCTCTGTTGCAAAAATACCTGCCCTAAAAATCACAGATATGGGCAAAAGAGGGGGAGGAGAGAAGGAAGACAGGAAGGAACATTTCTCAGAGGGGCACCTCCAACCTGGCCATTGATGCATGCATTTATTCATTCATTTGTTCATTCATTCAGCAATGACTGTATTGAATCTCTGCTATATGCTAGACTCTGTGCTGGGGACTGGGGAGGCAGCAGTATGCCAGACAGACAGGGCTCCTGTCCTCATGGAGCTGACATATACCAGTGCAAACAGATGTTACAAATCTGTAAAATGAAATGAGGTAATCTCTGATGGTGACCAGTGCTGGGAAGAAAGCAACGGGGTGCGGCGGAGATCAGCTTGCTTGGAGGTGGCTAGGAAAGGCCTTTAGGCCTAAAGGATGACTGGAGAGCAGGGGACAACTATCCCAGACAGGAGCAGTGGCTGTTCCCTTGGGTCTGGGAGAACCCAGATGGAGATGGAGAATGCATTTGGCGGCATCAGGTGCCTCTGCCCAGAGAGACACTGAATGTCTTTGTCTTAACCTCCCTTCCAGAAAGGCCCCTGAGGGTCATTCAGTCCTTTACACAAAAGGGAAGACTCAGGCCCAGGGAGGAGTTTTCCTAAGGTCACAGCTTACTCATCATGAGGGGACCCAGTTCTCCTGACTCCATTTGGATTCTTTCCCTCTAACTTCTCTGAGGAGAGATTTTTCTCACCTCAACATGCCTAGAGAGAATTAGACAAGAGGGAGATGGGACAGATGTGGGGGTTCTGCTTTCTACACGTGTTGAGGGCTGAGACTCTGGAGCTGATGGGATTTGGGGACTGGTTGCACCGTTTTTGCCAGGTAAAAACACAAGATGCACATGTCTTCTGAGAGTTCATTTGAACCAGGACAAGTGAGAATGTTCCAGTTTCGGTCTGAAAAGACTTGAGATTTGGGAAGTTGGGGCAGGAGAGCTATTTTCACAGGGCTCAAAATCTCCCTGGGGACAAAGAGCAGACTTGAGAGGCCCTCAGGGGTGGAAGTGGCTCACTCATGGGTGTATGTTTCAGAAAGACAGCTTTCAGCCCAGCACTGGGGAGCTTTCTGACCCTTTGCTGTGTCTGCGGTGAAGGCTGTGGCCGTCCATTAGAGAGATGCCTGAGTAAGGTGGTACGATGAACTTCTAAGACATTTTCCAACTTGTAGCAAATGACTCCACAGGTTGGTGATTCGAGATCCAACCATGGAGATTAATGAAGTGACAATGACTACCAAACATTAGTTGAATTCGTAACTGAATAAACGATTTCTTCAACTCCCATGTTCTATGGTCCTTGGTTGCGTGACTGGCTCCACAAGTTTCATCACTGGGCACCAGCACCAAAGGCTCCTTTACAGTTTTCAGTTTGTTACAGGGAAGGAGCTGGGCATTTCTCTGCCTGACATTGTGCATTTCAGCAAATACTCACTACCTTCTGGGATGAGCTACTGGTACTTAATTTTCACAATAGCCTCGTAAGAAGGTTCTGTTAGTGCCTGTGACTAGGAAATTTTGATGCTATTCTTTGCTTTCAGTGTGAAGGGACCTTTGAATTCTCTCCTAATGGGAGGGGATTTTCCTTTGCACATGTTCTGATGTGAGGCTAGCACAATCAGTGCCAGAAGACCTGCCATATTCTCTGCAAGTCCTGAGGAGGCAGAAGTGGAGGTTGGATAGAGGGCTGAGGAGGCTGTGTGAGGAAGGTGGCATTTCTGTGGAGTTGAGCATATGTATTCTTGTGTGCATACACACGAGCACATGCACATTGGCTGTGCAAGAATATATCATTCAATGACGTCTCTGTTTCCAAAAATGAACTCCAGGCTGTTTCAAATACATCCAGAAATCATCCTATCTTTCTCCTACATTAAGTTAGAATGGGCAAATAGCTACAGAAGGAATGGAATAAAGATGGGGGATGGGATTCATTTTTTTTTCCTTTCCAGACATTGGTAACAGATAGCAACACTGTAGTTTGTGGGCTGGGTGGATGACTTGGTCTATAGACCCTCTACCAGGGGTGTCCAATCTTTTTTTTTCCTGCTGTACATTGGAAGAAGAAGAGTTGTTTTGAACACATTAAATATACCAACACTAATAGAGGCTGATGAGCAAAAAAAAAAAAAAAGTCTGTGCACAATTTTCGAAATATCCAACATCACAGAGGAAACAAGACAGGCCTGAAATAATAAGCATGCGGCTGACGCCCCCGCAATGTCCTGTGTCTGCTTCCCTCCCACGTACTCAGAGCTCAGACCCCACTGGGTGACTCGGGAAGCCACAACCTGGGGAGTTTCAGGGAGGATCATCTGCCGCATTTTCTGATGTGGTCAGAGCTATAGCACATTTCTTTCTGCTAGATTCTTTTGACTAAATTTTTAGAAAGAGAAGTTTTTTGTTTTTTGTTTTTTAACCTGGAAATAAATTGCAGCTGAGGGGGAAATAAAGTGTTGCTTAATTTTAAGCTTAGTGCCATTTTTCTAGGATTGGGTTCTCTAAAAAGTAGGATAAAAAAATATCTATTTACCATAACCAGGCTTTCTAATTAGCTCCCCTGTGCCCTCCCCTTAAATTCAAACCACTTGTCTCCACATAAAATCTCCCTTCTGCTGTTAACACCCTTCTGAAGGAAGGGCCTGCCACAGCTGGCAACCGCTGGCTTGTGGGCTGCAAGCTAAGAAAAGCCTGCGGCTTGGGAAAAGGTGTGTGCAGAGAGGGAGTGGGGCCGCCGGTTGAGAAGCCTTTGTTGAGGTCAGAGATGTCATCTACAGTGAGAAAACAACTGTGACTTGGACACAGTCTGGTAGAAAAATGTCCAGTACTCAGAGGGAAAAGAATTCATTTCCACATTCTTCTGGCCTGGATGCCCACTGGATGTTTATACATCCCTGGGAGAGGTTATCTCCATTTGACTTGGGGCAGGCTCAACAGCAGGCCTCCAATGAGTGAACCTGACGATTTTGTGTGTGTGTGTGTGTGTGTGTGTGTGTGTGTGTGTGTGTGTGTGTGTATGTGGGAGGACTCGGGGGTTCAGAGGAGTAGCTCCTTGGAGTCCAAAGACTCACAGAATCACCTCACCTGCTGGCTCCTCTCCAGCTACCCCTTGCCAACAAATGAAGGGATCTTCTCTTGACGATGTTGAGGGTTGGGAGACCAACCTGTGCCCTTGACTAATTGTATGACCTTGAGCAAGTCATTTCCCTGTTCTGGGACCCAGTTTCCCTAACTGTGAAAAAAAAAATGTGGGGTAGTAGGTTCTAAACAGTAGTTCTTAAGATTCAGGGGATACTTGCTTTTTGGCAATTTAATGTCAGAATGTCTCTCTAGAAAGTACAGGTTACATGGGCAGATTCCAGATTTTACTTACACTTTCAGGGTTTCTTAGACCCTGTAAAGTCCTTCTGAGGACTCTCTCTAAGAGCCCCTGCCTGTATCTTAGAGGTGTTTAAGAAGTATTTGTAGGACGAATGAATGATCCCTTGGAACTCTCACTTTCTGAGAGCCTGAGTCTAAGCAGCCAAGCTTGACTCTGCTCAAGAGCAGTCTGCAGACGGAAACAAAGATGGCAGAAAAGATGCCTGTCTGCGTGTCAGAGGCACCCAGCGTCTCTCTGCTCCACCTGTGGAATCTCAGAATGTTGAGGCAGGTGAATCCCGCTGCTCAACAGACATGAGCACTGAGCACTGACTAGAACCAGCTGCGTGAAGCACGCTCTCATTATCCCATTTCACAGAGGAGAAGATCAAGGTTCAGAGGTTAAGTAACTTGCCTACAGTCAAACAGCTAGGAAGAAGAGGAGCTGAATTCCTGTGAGGGTCCGTCTGAGCCCAGAGCTCCAAGCATCCACCATTCTGCCATATTGTCTCTCTGGGAAACTGATTGAGTCCCATCACCCATCACCCCTCAGTTGGTAAAACTGAGGCCCACAGAGGAGATATGATTGGTCCAGTGTCACAAGAGTTTTTCAACAGAGGTGGGAATTTAATCCAGAGAGGCAGTTCTAGCCCAGTGGTCCTGCCAGCACTGGGCAGACCAAGTGCCTTCTGAATGATCACACTGGCATCATCAGATCTCCCTCATCCTCTCGGCCTCAGAAAGCACAGAACTCATTTCCATGAAGTCTTTGCCCCCTTCCTGGCCAGTCCTCCATGTAGCTTCTTGAGGATCTGGTTTCTAGACAAGTCAGACTGAGACATCCTTTCTCAAAAGGTTGTGCTGGGATTGGGGGCAGGGTAGCTTTCTTCCTGCTGTTTGTTCTCCCAAGCCCCACTCTCTGCCCCAGGGGAGGTTCAGCATGGTCAGAATAGGCTCCTCTATGTCCCAAACCCAACCCTCTAATGCAAAAGCACCTGTCTCCCGGAGGGCTGTGCAGATGTTATCACAGGCATGAACTGACTCACCCTTGCGACATCTCAGCCTGCTGGGCAGGAACGCAGCTCTGGGCGCCACTGTCATCCAGGGCGCCATCCACACACTGGGGCAGTCCCAGGGTGGGGCAGCAGGGAGGCATGAGGCCTCCATGTAGTGTGAGCTGGGTCGAGGTGCAAATGTAGGGACAGGACTGTGTAGTTGGGGGTGGGGGAATAAAAACTGTCATCAGATCATGGGATATCATCCTATAGAAGAGCATGATGGAGATTTGGGCGGTCCTCAAAGAGCATTTGTACATGGCAGAAGTGACAGGGTCTGGCAGAAGTGACAGGGTCTGCTCCATCCAAGACCTTGTTGAAGTCAGTGCTGACCATTTTCTTTGAGTGTGGCAGCAGGGGTCAGGCAAGGATGTTGGGAGGAAATTCCAGTAACATGCTGGTGATGCAGGAGTTTATATTTGTGTGGAGTGGAGCTCTTTATGAGGTCCTCAACCTCTTGTTCGTCTCATGTTTAGGCAGGCAGTATAGTTGAGTAGAAGGAAATACCAAATATAAGGAAATATCCCTCTTCTACTGTTTACTAAGTTGTCCTTCACCTCTCTGTGACTCAGTTTTCTCTTCTGTACAATAGGAATAGTAACAACTACAAGAGCTATTGTGAGAATTAAATAAGATAATGTCTATCAAGGCCCTGGCAACAAATGAATTTCCCTTCCTGTTTTACAGGGGGAGGAAATGGAGTTTGGGGAGCTATGAAGTATCATACTTGCCCAGGTTAAATGGCTGCTCAATTTAGAATCAGAACCCAGGTCTCTTTTTTTCACCGTGGCTGTGCCTCAGCTTTTCAGACCCCCTGACTAAGCACCCACAAGATGCCTGAGCTGAGTGATGTGCCACAGAGTAGCTGCTTTATGAGCAGGTATGATGACTGTCCTCGTTCTATAGATGAGGCTCAAATAATTATGCCTGTTGCTCAAGGTCTCATCCATGAAGAAGTGGGATTCCAATTCAAGTCTGACTTCCAAGCTCACGCTCTTAACTAAGAATTGGTAAACTATAGCCTATGGACCAAATCCTGCCCAATGCCTATTTTTATAAATAAAGTTTTATTGGAAACAACCACATTCTTTTCTTTGCATATTGCTTGTGGCTGCTTTCTAGCTACAATAGTAGAGCATCACTGCAAACAAACTATAGGACTCACTAAGCCTGAAACATTTACTCTCTGGCTACTTACCAAAAAAGCTTGTCTACCCTTATTTTTAGCTGCTATTTTATATTCTTTCTTGGAGAATTTTAAAAGAGTATCTGCTTAATACCAAGACACATTTTTAGGCAGAAGGTAAGTAAATACTTGGAGAGATACATACCTCTGGGATGGCAGAGGTTCAATCCCCAAGTGGTATGCAGACTACCTTTCTTTTGTGTTCCTATAAGCAGATTTTCTTTGTCAAAGGTAAAACAAAGACAAAGGCAGCATGCCAAGCACATTAACAGTCCCTGTATTTTGCATTTTGATATAATCAGGGGACTTTTATTGTTTTATTTTAAATACATTTTATATTATATTGTTATTATTATTATTTAGAGAACAGGGCTGTCACCTAGGCTGAAGTGCAGAGGCAAATCAACCTCAAATTCATGGCCTCAAGCAATCTTCCCTCCTTAGCCTCCTGAAGAACTGGGACTACACAGATGTACACCACCATGCCCAATTAAATTTAACAACAACAACAAAAAAATTTAAAAAAAACCTTTTTTTTGGAAATGGGGTCTTTTTGTGTTGCTCAGGCCAGTCTTGAACTTCTGGGCTCAAGTGATCCTTCCACCTTGGCCTCCTAAACCTCTGGGATTATAAGCATGAGCCACTGTGCCCACCCACAATTTTTTATTATTTAAAATAATTTTTAATTTTATTTCTTCTTGACTAATATTTAATATTAATACTATTTATTGTTACTATACCAGAATGGCATTTCTTTCTCTCATTTTTTTGAGACAGTCTCACTGTGTTGCTCTTGTTAGAGTGCCATGGTGTCATATCTCACAGCAACCTCAAACTCCTTAGCCTGGAGCAATCCTCTTGCCTCAGCTTCCCAAGTAGCTGGGACTACAGGCACCTGCCACAATGCCTGGATAGTTTTTCTATTTTTGGTAGAGATAGGGTCTTGTGTTTGCTCAGGCTGGTCTCAAACTCCTGAGCTCAAGCAATCCACCCACCTTGTCCTCCCAGAGTGCTGGGATTATAAGCATGAGCTACCACGCCTGGCCATTTTTTCTCTTTTTAAATATATGATTTACACTGTGAATGTGTAAAACTTCAGGACCTCTTCCATCCCCAAGGGAATGAGTGAGATTTTAGCCATAACCAGAGACATAATAGGTTTTGACACACAGAAATTCAGTTCACAAAAAAAGATATGGCCTCATCTGTAGTCCCAGCTACTTAGGAGGCCAAAGCAGGAGGATCACCTGAGCCCAAAAGTTCAAGTTCAGCCTGGATAACATAGTGATACCCAGTACATGAGTGTGTATGTGTGTGTGTGTGTATATATATATGGTTTCAGGGAGTGTGAGCAGAAAGGGCTGCAGGCTGGGAGTTGAGAGACCTTGGTTCTAGATATAGCTCCATCTAATCAGTCATAATTCTTTTTTGCCTTAGTTTCCTCTTGTATATAAACGAGGTTATTAGACCAGGTGACCATGACTTTTCTTCATGTGGTGTTGTATTAACATATAAACCCACCAAAATGAAGCCTTTTGCCTAGAGACAGGGCTTAGCACAGATGACCTCCGACCCCACAACTGGATTCTCTGTTCTGAACCTAGCAATTCCTTTGGGAGTGGGGGATGGTCTTCATGCACCAGGCACCTTACCAATCATTTCTGGTTTTGTCACAGCACACAGTACTCTTTTATCAGAGGAAGGGGGATTTAGTTCTGATGAGGGTAGAGTGTTTCTGGCGGGGGCAGTGGGCCAGAGGACGCCACAGTTGGTCTCCATGATGGGAAGGAGGTGGAAGCCAAAGAAGGCAGAGACTGACCTGTCATCTCTCCTGGGCCCCGAGATGGCCATATCAGGGCCCTGAGGAGCAGTGCAGGAAGAACATGTCATCACTGTGAGGGGCACAGGGGTCCCCACCTTCCCACTAATCCCCGCCATGATTACCCTTCTTCTAGGGCAAGAATGGAAACCCCTTGGTCTTAATATTTCACACAATTTGACAGGCAAAGAAAGGAATCTCCTTATTCTTTTAATTTGTACTGTATTTGATCATTCTAAGATTTTTACTTTTATAAATGGATTATTCATGGCCATTGATGTTTTTTTCCTAGAACAATATTTGTCTTTTTACTTTTGAGTGTTTGAGGTAAGAGACTTAATGTGTAAGTATATCTTTTGTTTCGTCAAGTTTTTACCAAATCAAATTGAGTGTAGCAAGGAAATATTGACAGCCTTCCCTCCTTTCTGTGCAATTCTGAACTCCCAGGAAACAATTAATAATTAGCCATTTGCTGAGTAACTGCCATCACTTTTTCTGTACTTATACAAATGTTCAAATATGCACATGTTCTTTTTTCTTTATTTCTTTTTATGAAAATAGAAACATACTTTATCCTTTAATCTGAAATTTGTTTTAAAAAATTCTACACTGAACTATCCCTCTCTTAGTTTTTTTTTTTTTTTTTTAAAGAAATGGGGTCTTGTGAGAATACACTTGCGGTGCATCTTACAAGGGTATATGTGAAACTTAGTAAATGTGGAATGTAAATGTCTTAATACAGTAACTGGGAAATTGCCAGGAAGGCTATGTTAACCAATGTGATTTAAATGTGTCAAACGGTCTATGAAACTAGTGTATGATGCCCCATGATCATATCAATGTACACAGCTTTGATTTAATTAAAAAAAAAAAAAAAAAAGAAAACAAAAAAAAGACATGGGGTGTTTTTATGTTGTGCAGGCGGGTGTGAAACACATGGCCTCAAGTGATCCTCCTGCCTCAGCTTTCCCAGTACCTGGAATTATAGCAATGGCTCACACCATAAGCCTTTCTTAGATTCTTATCCCTCTTCTCCATTTTACAAAACTCTTTCTTACTGTCCTCATTTCAAGAGTTAGGCAATGGGCAGTGCCTGTGGGTAGGGTGTCGGCCCTATATACCTACGGAGGGTGGCAGGTTCGAACCCGGCCCCGGCCAAACTACAACAAAAAATAGCCGGGCCTTGTGGTGGGTGCCTATAGTCCCAACTACTTGGGAGGCTGAGGCAAGACAATCGCTTAAGCCCAAGAGTTGGAGGTTGCTGTGAGGCTGGAGTTTTGGTGGCAATGTGGGGAACAGAGACAGTTTAAGCTCGAAGAGAATCAGCAAAGAAAGAGAAATTGAAACTGTCCCCAAGGCCCCATTCAGTCCCTAATGTACTAAGTTACTTTGGGGAGAGTTCTCTGCTTCACCTGGGCTCCCTGCATTCATCTATTATATGAAGACTTTGGGCTAACTGTAGGATTTCAAACAGTGTCCTCCGGAGCAATAGAGGGGCTTCCCACAAGGTATTGCTCCTCAGATATGAACACAGAGAGGCATATTCAGGGATGTCTGCTATGTTTGTACTGGTGAAAAGTTGGAAGCAATCGGCATATCTACAAATAGGGGGTGGGTAAAATGCATTGGATTATTCCTTTATCTTTTCATTCACTCACCAAATAGTTATTGATAACTACTGCCAGGCCCTGTTTTAGGCACCAGGAATCAACGGTGAACAAAATACACCAAGTCCCCACCCTCTTGGAGCCTACTTCATAGGCAGGTCCGCCCAGTCCTGAGCTACATCCTCATTAGGTGAAATGAGATGGATCCATGTGGCCCAGCATGGATGAAGCTCCAGGGCACAGGGCTGAGTGGCAGAAGCTAGGTATTACACCCAGTATGTGATGCTTCTTTTTATAAACCTTTACTCCCTAAAGGACAAGTCTGTATTTCTATCTGTAGGTGGACAGGTATATGAAAAGGCACTGAGGAAGTTTTGGGGGTGCATCCCCCAAAAGATGGTGTCACTTCTAGGAAGAGAGGGGGAACAGTCCAGGATTGAGGGCACTTTATCAGCTTTTTTCTTTTTCTTTTTTTTTTTTTTTAAACAGGGAGACATATTAAAATATTGTTTGTAGGCATCGCCTGTAGCTCAGTGAGTAGGGCACTGGCCACATACACCTAGGCTGGCGGCCCAGGCCTGCTGAAACAACAATGACAACTGCAAGAACAACAACAAATAATAGCCAGGTGTTGTGGTGGGTGCCTATAGTCCCAGCTACTTGGTAGGCTGAGGCAAGAGAATCGCTTAAGCCCAAGAGTTTGAGGTTGCTGTGAGCTGTGATACCACAGCACTCTACCCAGGGTGACAACTTGAGACTCTGTCTCAAAAAAAAAAAAAAAAAGAAATATATATATATATATATATATATATATAGTTTGCAGTTTAAAAAAAAGTATTTTCTCAAAATTTAAAATAAACTTAGGTCTAAAGAGAAGGGAAGGACAAAAATAAATTTAATCTGTATCTCTCAGAGTCCTTCAAAATCTAATACCATCAGGGTCTACAATCTACTCCAAGCTAGGAAGCATCTAGGTTTGGGGAACAGAGATTTTAAATTAAACAAACCAATAAACCAGTGTTTACTATTTTCTGGATCTGAGACCAAGCCTGGTCCCACTATCTAGGCAGCAACCACTGCGTTCAGCAGAAGCTAGTTCCCTCTTAGCTACTTAGAATCCCATGTCAATAGCGCTGGGAGTGAACACTTCCTCAAGATTTATTTTACTAATGGGGAAGCTGAGGCCCAGACATTGTGACTTCTTAATTTGCCAAGGACATAGTTAATGGCAGGGCCTGACTTACAAATTGGGAAGACCTAGCAAGCCTGCCCTGCTTTTAGATGCGGGGACCGATGACTGAGGGGTGGGGGTTGCCATCCTCCTGCTGGAAGCTCCCATGATGAGTCCTGGTGTCCAGCACATGCTGAAAGGAAGCCTTGTCAACATGGAAGGAGATCAAGGCTGCCGGGGGGTGCTGAAACCTCCTGTCGGGTCTAGCATCCCTGAGGAGATAGGGATGCCTCAGCCCCTGCCTCCACCCCCTCCTTGAGCTCTCTCCACTCGAATTCCGAGGGGCTTTGGAATCACCAGACTGTCTCCTACTCCCAGGAAACCCCAGGCTTCAGTGGAGCCAGGCGACTGGCTATCCATCATCCTTATCTCTCAGCTCTGGCAGCCCCAGGTCCCTGGCCTGGATGGGCCCAGGGTGCTGGGAGGGGCTTGGGGGGCATCGATAACAAGAAAAGCAGCTGGTCCCTGGGGGAACTTCAAAGTGCCCAGAGCTGAAATTTATGTGCAGAAGAACTCTCGTTAGGGGCCAGAGGGCCATTCTTTCCACAAATATTTATTGAGTGCCTACTGTGTGCCAGGCACTGGGTTAGAGGAATCTTGTGGACCCCGGAATTTTGTTGTTTGTTAGGTTGCTATGTCTAACATAGCAGCCTAGTTTAATGGATCAATTCCTTAATTAGTTACATATGGATTAAGCACCCACTGTGTGCTGAGGGTTTCTGGTGACCCATGGTGGTTGGAATGGTTAAGTCAATATGCCCTACTCTGTGGGCAGGATTTGATGTTTGTTGACACAGCGGTTGAGAGCTCTGGAGTCAGACAGACTGGGTCTCAGCTTTCCCAGCTGTGAAATGGGGATAAAATAGCACTTACTGCAGTGGTTCTCAACCTTCCTAATGCTGTAGCCCTTTAATACAGTGCCTGTGGGTCATGACCCACAGATTAAGAACCGCTGCTGTATAGGGTTGGGAGAAGAGGAAATGGAATAAGATACTATAGGTCAAAAGCTTAGTCCAAGCCTGGTAGATGGTCATCTTGTAACAAAAGCAGGTATTTTTGTGAATGCAATTGATTAATACATTTATCCACATATTTAATATTTACTGAGTACCAGCTCTGTGCTGGGCAAGTCCTGGAGAAGCAGCTTCACCTGGGAGGATTCCCAGCATCCCTTCATCCCCCGCCCCTCAAGGCTTTGGGGTTGAGAACGAGCTTCATGGACATTTAAAGTCTTAAAGTGACAGGGATTGGAGAAGCTGCCAAGTTCAGTCCTGCCCCCAGCCCTATGTGTGAACCCTCTGTAACACCTCTGCCATCTCTTTGTGATGGGCATGGGGAGCTACCTTACTACCTCCCCAGCCTTCCGGCCTCACAGCTGAGGTCTGCCTTCTCCCACCTCCCCACATTAGACTCCTAGCTCTGTCCTCTGGGCCTCACTCAAACTCTTTGAGCCTCAGTTTATTCATTTATGAAATGGGAATATTAATAGTTCCCATCCTGTAAGGTTATTATAAAGATAAAATGAGATAAAGATTGTGAAGCATGTGGCACAATATTTGCACAATTAAGTCTTTGATAAGTGGTAGCCAATAACAACAAATAATAATAAAATAATGACAGCCTTTGGGAATTAATAAGACAGGAAGGAGAAGGGGAAGGAGAAATGGGAGGAGGAGAAAGCAAGGCCACTGGAGTTGTACTTTCTGATGTGGAAGGCAGTTTCAGGGAACCTAAAGAGGACACACAGAATTTCCAAGGATGCTTCCCAGCTCTGAAATTCATGTAAACACAAAGGGGAAGGGAGCACAGAGTTATTGCATGTTTTCCACCCAGTGTTGATGGTATGACCATGTCCATTCACAGATGTGCAGGCTGAGACTCTTGAAGGTGGAGCTAGGGAGAGCTGGGCATTGCCAAAGACTGGTCTCCTCTCTCCCCTCCCTGCCCCAAGGCAGAAGTGCGGAGCTGCCATGGACAGTGTTGTATGTTGAATTATGTCTCTCCCCCTCCAAGTTCATATGTCAAAGTCCTGTCTTGTCCAGTCAGGCTGCTACAGCCACCTACCATAGACTGGATGGCTTAAGCAACAAATATTTATTTCTTGAAGTTTTGGAGGCTGAGAAGTCCAAGATCACGGTACTGGCAGATTCATTGTCTGGTGAGGGCCTGCTCCTGCTCTCCTGGTTCATAGATGGATGTCTCCTCACTGGGTCCTCCCGGAAGGGGTCAGAGAGCTCTCTAGGGTCAGTTTTTGTGAGCATTAATCGCATCTGTGAGGGCTCTACCCCCTTGACCTAATCACCCCCCAAATGCCCTACTTCCTAATACCATTAAATTGGGGAGCATCATTTCAACATGTAAATTGGAGAGGGACACAATTTCAGTCCAGTACCACATAATGTGACCTAATTTGGAGGTCACAGGATCTAGGATCTTCACAGGGGGAATCAAGTTAAAATGAAATCATTAGGGTGGGCCTAATCCAATGTGTCCCTATAAGAAGGGGAAATTGAAACAGAGCTATATGGAGGGGCAAGATGACGAGAAGAGACACAGGAAAAGACCAGCCGAAACAAGAGAGACTTAGGGAAGCTGTCTGCAAGTCCAGAGAGGGCCTGGAGCAAAACCTTTCTTCCTAGCCCTCGGGAGGAAAACCAAACTTAAAGACACCTCTGTCTCAGACTTTCAGCTTCCAGAACTGTGAGAGAATAAATTTCTGTTGTTTAAGCCACTCAGTCCATGGAACGTTGCAACTTAATACAGAAATGTGTGCAGTGGGGCTGAGTGATTCCTTGCGGGCCCCCAAGGGAAAGGTGGGGCAGGGTGTAAGAACCACCAGCTCTTCTCCAGAGCTCTAGAAGTTGAACTAACGGGAAAAGCAGCTCTGAACACCAGGCTCAGGCCCCTTGTTGTGACTCCCTGTGATGTGAAAATCCATTTTCCTGGCGCCCATTCATAGAGGTGCAGCAGGGTTGCCCTTGCCTGCTGCTGGGGCTGCTACCATCCTTTGAGAAGACTTGCCAGGCTCAGCACCTCTGAGGGTGGGGAATTGTCAGAGATTCTGAGAACTACCAAGCTGGCTTCATCCATTTCCTCCTCTCTCTGCCGTCTTTTCCTGCCTCCTTCCCTTTCTTTTTTCCCCTTTCTCTCTCCTCCGTATCTCATCCCAAGACTGCTTTCTCCCCATTCTCCCAGGCCACCTCACCTCCTAGTGGCTCTTCCATAGAGCAAGGGACAGAGCAGATACTGCGGTTAGCTTGGAGACAGACCAAGAAAAGGCAAGTCTAAACTTGCTACTTGAGAGCTGAGAAGAAATTGGCCAGAGCTGGTTTCTCCTCCCACCTTCTAGGGAGCCTCACTCTTGTCCCTGGCCTGGACACATTATTATATTTTGCTTTAATTACATTAAAGCAAATGACTATGTCCCCCTGTGGTTTCGATCAGGTCAGGGATCTGATAATCAATCCTGGCACAGTCTAGACAGGAGTCACTTTGAAGCCGTTTTTAGCGGAATGAGAACAAACCATTTTTCCAAAGTGGTCACATTAGGCAAACATGCTGGTGGGCCATCTCTTGGGGAGGGAGCATGCCCTGGCTCCAGGCGACCTACTGACTGGACTCCCAGGCCCCCAGGGAGAAGTGTGGACTGCTCTCCTTGTACTGGAAGGAAGTTTAAGTAGAGACACCACATGCTTAGGCCTCCCATGAAGTGAAACCTGGCCCAGAAGATTCTTTCAGGAAGCCAGTCTCCATTGACACCACCTGGCTCAGGGCTGAAAGGTAACCTTGTTCATTATGAAATGTTCAAGTTCAAATTCATACGGAGAAGGTGAAAGGTAGACTCATGTCCTGCAAAATTATTCTCTCTTTAATTTTCTGTCAATCCTTTGGATTTTATCCAGAGGAAAGCCTCATGGTGCTATCTTTAATACCTCAATAATGTTTCCTGATCTGTTTTAACAGAGAGGGGTCTGCTGGTGATCTAGCTAGATTTTAATAACACTTTTTTGTTTTCATTGAATGTGTTTTCTACAGTCTCTTCCAAATGACACTAGGGTTGTCTTTATGGAAAATGAACCATTGTTCAAGCACCATTAAGGTAAAAATTCTGAAGGATCAGTGTTTGGGAGACAGAGATGGGGGAGTGCTGACACATAGGCCTGATGCCAGCTCTGCACTTTGCTGCCCTGTGATTTCTGATAGATTGCTTTGTTCCCCTGACTTTGGTTTCTCTGTATAAAATGGAGATCATGACACTCCCTTGCGGGGTTCTGAGGTTTTTCTGGGAGAGTGTGTGCTTCCGAAGCATCCAGATGCTGTTCAACATGGAGTCTGCATACTGCCTCGTGGCCTGGTCTTCTTGCAGGGGCCACCACTCCCCTTAGCCATTCTTAAAGCCTTTGCTGGCCCGAAACTTACTAAGCTCTGGGATTCAGTGGAAATCAAAGGAAACTGGCCCCCAGCCATGCTTTGGCTGGAGCTCCCAGGCCTGGGGCCTGTCTCTTACTCTCTCTAGCTTCACTTTCCCCATCTGTCAACACAGGCTCTGACCAAATGCTTTCTAAGATTCTTTGCAGCTTTGGCATAAGCATGTTTTGAGCAATAAGCAGGGAGTGGCAATTCCATGGTAGAAGAATCTGGACTTTACCAAATACATCATGTGCTTCTCCCTCCTTACAGACTCGGTGGGCCAACTGCATTGGCCTCACCTGGGAGAAGGATATGCATTTTAACAGACACCCATGTGGTTCGTGTACCTATTACTTTTTGAAAAGCACTGATTTACACCCCTTAGTCTAAAAAGAGGATTTTTAAAAAATATTTTACATCTTCAAAGATATTTACATACTTTTGAGGAATTTTTGAAAACAGTAAACATGTATGTAATTTCTTTCCCCCAAACAATAAAGCTGTTACAAAAATAGTGAACTAACCCAGCTCATATAAGAGAGGAAATGATTTATGTAAATCTGGTGAACAGCTTTTTCCAGAGAATTTTCTTTCTGTGAAAAGAAGGCTCCCCCACCTTCCATAGGTTATTTTGGCCTTTTCCCAACGAGTGTCTCCCTCACACCTGAGTCCTAGAGGGGCTATGTGTGTGTACGTGTGAATGTGTGAGTGTCTGCCTTGCAGCTGATCCACTGAGCACAAACTTCAGCCCAGTCAGCAAAACCAAGAAGGAAATAAACTAGCTTCCTGAGGGCTTTACAGTGAGCAACAGGGAGCAGGGAAAATCAGTCTCAGATGAACTGATGTGGCCAGTGTGTGTAAGGCAGGCACCCCGGCTCCCCATTTGGGCTCTTCTTCCGATGGCTTCAGCTTTTCCCTCCACCTTCAGCCTCCACACTGGCTGGGAGTCCTCTGTTTCTCCTCCTCTCCTAAATGAAAGCCCCAGTCACTAGGCCATGCACTTCAAAGAATTTATCCCAAAGCAGTGATTATGACGTAGGCAAAGATCTTCCTACAGGTCTATTCATCACATGCTATTGATAAAAGTGAAGATGCCAGAAAAAAAATAATTCAAGTATCTAAGAATAGTGTTCTGAAGCACTTAGTTACGGTATTTCAGTCTACAGACAGTGCCTGGTAGCACGTAACGCTCAGGAGTCAGCAGCTCTGGACTTCAGTGATGTTCTAAACATACTTAGCCTCTTTAAGCCTCAGTTTTCTCAGTTGTGAAATGGAGGTGATGATAGTACCAAATTGATTTACTTTTTTTTGTTGTTTGTTTTGTTTTTTGAGACAGAGTCTCACTATATGGTCCTTGGTAGAGTGCCACGGCATCCCAGCTCACAGCAACTCAAACTTTTAAGCTTAAGCGATTCTCTTGCCTCAGACTCCCAAGTAGCTGGGACTATAGGTGCCCACCACAACACCCAGTTTTTTTTTTGTTGTTGTTGTTGCAGTTGTTTAGCTGGCCTGGGCCCGGTTTCAACCCGCCACCTTTGTGGTATGTGGCTGGTACCATAACCACTGTACTATGGGCGCTGAGCCAATTTACTTGTTTTGAGGATTAAACAAGGATGTGTAGGGGAAAAATTTAACACTGTGCCTGGCACATAGTAAGCAGTTGATAAATGATAGTGTGCTGAACTGTCCAGACTTTAAAAATGTTGTATGTGAATATTAATGAAGTAAAAACATGTTTACAATACAGTGAAAGTAAAAAAAGCAGATTATAATTCACTATGGTCCATTTTATAAGCATGTGTACATATATTTACATTTAAAATGGTTTGGAAGCGTGGACATGAAGCAGAGATGTGGTTGCTAAAAGAATGGGAAATGGCTGGGCTCTGTGCAACTTTGTCAAGCTCACTTTTGCCATCTCTGCTTGAGAGCACCAGGGAAATTTGGACTTGGACCTGTCTTTGATAATGACAAAAAAATAATAAACGTGATATTTATTGAGTGCTTAATAGGAGTCAAACACTTTCTAGGTGTACTACTAGCTCATTTACTCTTCACAGTCTCTGTGGAGACAATTAGTATTCCCATTTTACAGATGAGGAAACTGAGGTAGAGAGGGGCCGATTAGTAATATCAAGGTCTCACAGACAGAAAGGAATTAGAGATGGATTCATGCCCAGGCTTTAAATCACTCAGCTATACTGCCTCTCAGGTGCCTCATTTAACAAGCAAGGATACCGAGGCCCGGAGATACAGGTTACACAGCAAAGCAATGGCAAAGTTGGAAGTAAGACTTGGGTATCCAGACTTTGAGGCTCCTTGGTGCCCCTGTCAGCCAGTCCCTTGTGACAGCGTGAAGGGCACCCAGGCAGGTAGCGTTTCCATTGCTCAGCAGCCCTATGGCGGAGGACGGCTAGCAAAGGAGGCAGCCATGAAACGTCTGCTCCCTCGGCCCCAGGGCACTGCGCCCTGCTCTAAATCCTGTGTAATTTAAGGCAAATGTAATCCATATGGCACTGATTCATTTACACTTAAATCTTCAAAATATTGTGTTTTAAGAGCTGTTACTTACAAAGCCTTCAGAACCTGTTAAATAGGATTCAGCTTCCCCTTCCCTCCTCCCCACCCTAGCCTAGTCCAGCCTCTCTCCCCTTCCCCCCTCACAAATGGAGCTCACACCTGCATCTGGCCGGGGCTGAAAAGACACTCAAAAAAAGAAAACTTGGAAACTTGTATGTGGCCACAAGGAAACAGTTATTGGGACGTTTAAAGTGGCACTATTTATAAAGCCCCCAAATTGGAAACAATTAAAATGTCTATCAACGGGAGGATGGATGAATAAACTGTGGTCAATTCACTGCCATACAATAGTGTAAACTAATAAACAAGATCTTGATGTACCAAAATTGATGGGTCTCACTGACATATTGTTAAGGAAGAAACAAATTGCAGACGAATTCATAATGTCATACCAATTGTACAACATTTTAAAATGCTGAAAATCATTCTTTCTCCTTCTCTATAGACATACACACATACTTAATATCTTTAGAGATACATGTATTACGTATGGGTATTTGTTATACTACATACACTTTTAAAATTAATTTTAAAAATACACAATAAAATTTTTAAAAAACCTCAGACTTAGTGTCGGGAAAAGGTAATCTTTTGTGTTAGTAGGTTCAAGGCCCTCCTTTGGCAGAAGGAAAGGAAGTAATTTAATATTTATTAACTGCGTAACACGGAATACTTACTTGCCAGGAACACCACCATTTTATTTAAGTTCTACGCTGGCTAAGGTATGCTACTACTGTTTTCATATTATAGATGAGAAAACTGAGGCTCAGAAATTTCCTCAAGGTCATGCAGCTTATAAATCAAGCTGACTTGTCAGAACACAAATGGTGGCGTTCAGCCTCTTAACCTTACACACCAGATCCCATGCCACTGAGCCAGGTGTTATTTGATCTTTCCCTAAGATTTTTGATTTTTGAACTAGGCTTCACTCTTACCAATTTTGCAGATGAAGAAAGTGAGGCTCATATTAGTCAGGTGACTTAAAATAATGGCCATTCTCGGACTTAATCTATTGTCCAAGGTCCCCCCAACTCCTGTCCAGTGCTGTTTCCATATCAGGCCTTAACTGGAAGATGTGGGGTGGGAGAACATGGCCACAGTTAACACTACCTTCCCTCTTTTGAAGCGCTTTTTAATTTGGTTACTTCCAGTGGGAATAATGCCCCACAGGT
Organism: Loris lydekkerianus; assembly: GCA_963574355.1. Taxonomy (NCBI): domain Eukaryota; kingdom Metazoa; phylum Chordata; class Mammalia; order Primates; family Lorisidae; genus Loris; species Loris lydekkerianus. The sequence goes on along the minus strand of CAUYPK010116619.1, from coordinate 28,297 downwards.
TGCCTCAGCCAGGTCTGGGACACAGAGTTGTACAGAAGGGGGAAACCTGGTGAGCCCTAGAGATTGGAGCCACCCTCAACTCCACCTTCATCCATGACCCACATCCAATCTCTCTCAGTCAGAGTCCCTGCAAGAAACAGGCAGCACACTCAAACGGGGTGATTGGAGGAGAGTTCAATAATGGGACTATCCCTAATCCCTAAACGGGCTGTAGCACAGGGAACGGTTAGCGCCTCGGTCTGAGCCATCATCTAGCCCAGAGGAGCAGCTTTTCTGGAGCAGCCTGTCCAATTAGAGCCACGGCAGTAAGAGGGGCTCAGCCAAACCAGTGAGGAGGGCGTCCCAGGAATATACCCAAACTCACATCCCTCCTTCCTTCCCATGCCTTACTAGTACTACTCTACTACTTCTGGCCAAACTCATTGGGAGACACAGGAGAGGGTGGGAAAAATTGTTGATAGAAATCACACAAGTCAGCTTCCCAGGGCCCAGAGCGGGGTGGGGAGAGTTGGGTCTAGAACAAACAGCAGAGATCTACACATTCCACAGTAAACTGGTTTTCTCTTAGATTATACAAACGAGGACCAATTTTTTATCACCTCCACTGCTCGGCCCTGGTCTGAGCCACCATCCCCCCCTCATCTGGATCGCTGTGATAGACTCCTAGCAGATCTGTTCTTAACTTAGAGTAATTCTTGTAAATTGTAAGTCATACCATGTCAGTACTCTGAAAATAAGAGTAAAAGCCAAAGCCCTTACAACATTCCACTAGGCCCTGCGTGATCTGTTATTTCTCCACCAACCCTTGACCTCATCTCTTTGTTTTACTCCCCTCTTGACTCTGCTCCAGCCACCTCAATCTCCTTGCTCTTCTTTGAATATACCAGGAAAGTCCCTGCTTTAGGGTTGTTGCAGATTCCTCTGCCTGAAATGTTCTCCCTACCTTTCCACTTGCATCAAGTTTTACTCAAGGGTCTCCTGCTCAGTAAGACCTGCTCTGACCACCCCTCCCTTGTAACACTGGAAACTCTCTCCTCCCACCTCCACCCCTACTCCTAATCCCAATAATCCTGTTCTAGTTTTTTTTTCTTCCATATCACTCGTCATTTTTTAACATGCCATATAATATATTTATTGTCTGTCTTTCTCCACTAGGATACAAGCTCTGTGAGCATAGAGCTTGGCGTTGTTCATCAGTGCATCTCTAGAACTTGGAAGATAGTATGTGTTCAATATATAATTACTGAATGTTGTTGAATGAATGAAATAAGATTAAGAAAAGGTTAATTTAGAGCTTTTCCAGGTAGGAAAAAGTAGAGGATGGGTAGAGTCACTTAGATTAGAGGGTCTTATATGAGTAGAAGGAAAAAAAGTTAACATAGGTTTATTGATTATCTACTACATACCCATTAAAAGTAGCATCTTGCCCATAGATATCAAAGACTTGAATGTTTTGTATATCCTTTGACCCAGAAATTTTACTTTCAAAAGTTTTCGCTAAGGAAATTTTTTTTTCTTTTTTTCTTTTTTCAATGTTGAGAACAGGGTTTACTCTATTAATTAGAAACAAAACATTTTTCTTTTAAGGCAAAAGTGTTTACATCTTTGAGTGATATATTCAAGGATTCGCTGAGGAAATTTTTATATTTTTTTCAGTAAAAGTTTAGCCATAATACAATTTTTTCATAGTGTTATTTATAATAGTAAAAAATTGGATAAAATTGGGTCTCTATCAATGTGAAATGCTTAATTCAATACTTAACTTATGGTACAGCTATAGTCTGCGATAAAGTGGACTATTATGCAACCACTAAATGTATTAATTGACCTGACAATATATTTATATATATTGCTTAGTGTGGCTCTGTGCCGTAGCTCAGTGGTTAGGGCTCCAGCCACATACACCTGGACTGGCGGGTTCGAACCTGACACAGAACTGATAAACAACAATGACAACTGCACAAAAAAAAAAATAGCTGGGCATTGTGGCAGGCGCCTGTAGTCCCAGCTACTTGGGAGGCTGAGGCAAGAGAATTGCTTAAGCCCAAGAGTTAGAGGTTGCCGTGAGCTGTGATGTTACAGCACTCTACCGAGGGCAATATAGTGGAACTGTGTCTCAAAAAAAAAAAATATTGCTGGCTTGGTGCCTGTAGCTCAAGTGCTAAGGCACCAGTCACATACACCAGAGCTGGCTGGTTCAAATCCAGATGGGCCTGCCAAACGACAATGACAACTACAACCAAAAAATAGCCAGGTGTTGTGGTGGGCACTTGTAGTCCCAGATACTAGGGAGGCTGAGGCAAGAGGATTGCTTACACCCAGGAGTTGGAGGTTGCTGTGAGTTGTGATGCCACGTTATTCTACCTAAGGCGACAGTTTTGAGGCTCTGTCTCAAAATAATAATAATAATAATAAAATAAAAAATATTGCTGGGCGGCACCTGTGGCTCAGTGGAGTAGGGCGCCCGTCCCATATGCTGGAGGTGGCAAACCCAGCCCTGGCCAAAAACTGCAAAAAAAAAAAAAAAAATTGCTTAGTGAAAAAAGGAGATTATAAATAGTATCACAGATTAATTTTGATCTTTGTTAAAATATGAACGTATTTTTAAAGTCTGAAAGGCTGTAATCCAGGTGGGCGCTCTACAGGGATTTTCTTTGTTTTTGTGTCTTTTTCCTAAACTTGATTCAGTAAACTTGGATTGTTTATTTTATCTTATATTTATTTATTTAGAGACGGGGCACAAGGGTCTTCAAACTGAAGTTTGAGTGTGTCATTCAAACCGGAGTGTGATGGCACAATCATAGCTTGCTGTAACCTCAAATTTCTGGACTCAAGGGATGCTCCTGCCTCAACCTCCTAAGCAGCTAGAAGTATAGGTGCATGCCATTATGTCTGGCTATTTTATATTACTTTTCATAGAGATGGGGGGTCTCACTATTTTGCCCAGGCTTGTCTCAAACTCCTGGCTTCCAGTTATCCTCTTGCCTCAGCCTCCCAAATTGCGGGGAATCAACTCCTGGCCTTAGATTATTTATTTTGAAAATAAACTTGGCTGGGCATTGTGGTTCATGCCTGTAATCCTATCACTCTGGAAGGCTTGGGGGAGGGTAGATTGTTTGAGCTCGCAAATTCGAGATTAGCCTGAGCATGAATAAGACCGTGTCCCTACTAAAAATGAAAAACCTAGGTAAGTGGATCGCCTGAGCCTAAGAGTTTGGTGTTGCTATAAACTATGACACCATGGCCCTCTACTAAGGGCAACAAAATGAGACTCTGTCTCAAAAAAAAAAGGTAAACTTATATTTTTTAAAAAGCAATTATATGTGAGCTTTTGGCCAAATCAGTTGACTTCTCTAGAACTCAGTTTCTTCTTCTTCTTCTTTTTTTTTTTTTTTTGTAGAGACAGAGTCTCACTCTATTGCCCTTGGTGGAGTGCCGTGGTGTCACACAGCTCACAGCAACTTCCAACTCCTGGGCTTAGGCAATTCTCTTGCCTTAGCCTCCCGAATAGCTGGCACTACAGACGCCCACCACAATGCCCGGCTATTTTTATTGTTGTTGTTGCAGTTTGGCCCGGGTCAGGTTTGAACCTGCCACTCTTGGTAAACAGGGCTGGCGCCCTACTCACTGAGCCACAGGCGCCACCCAGTTTCTTCATTTTTGAAATAGAAATATAAAAAGCTTCAGGTTGCTTCTATTTTACAGAGGTAGGAGCTAAAAGACCAGATGAGATCGCAGATAGGAGGGAGGGTTGTACACTGTAAAGTCTAAGTCATTTACAGTATAAACAAATTACAAAGCATTTGGGAATTGACCAAAATTATGAGAAAAAAGAAAAAAATTAAAATATGTAATGTTTGGAAGGGAAAAGATAAAACTTTTGCTATTGGCAGTGACTATATTTACTGATTTAGAAAAATCAAGATCTATGTACAGAAAAATCAAATTTCTCTACCCCAGCAATAACCACCTAGAAAACATAATTTAAAAATTGAACAGCAAGGCTGGGCACAGTGGCTCACACTTATAATCCTAGCACTCTGAGAGGCCGAGGTGGGTGGATTGCCTGAGCTCACAGTCTCAAGACCAGCCTGAGCCAGAGTGAGACCCAGTCTCTAAAAATAGCCAGGTGTTGTGGCCAGTGCCCATAGTCCCAAGCTACTCAGGAGAGTAAGGCAAGAGAATTGCTTGAGCCCAAGAGTTGGAGGTTGCTGTGAGCTATGATGTCACTGCACTCCCCTGAGGGTGACAAAGTGAGACTCCATCTCTAAAAAAACAAAAAATAGGACACCATTCAAAAGTAGCAACTTTGGGCTTGATGCTCAGAACACAGTGGTTATGGCACCAGCCCCATGCACCAAGGGTAAAGAGTTCGAACCCAGCCCGGGCCAGCTAAACAACAATGATAACTGCAACAAAAAATAGCCGGGCATTGTGGTGGGTGCCTATAGTCCCAGCTACTTGGGAGGCTGAGGCAAGAGAATTGCTTAAGCCCAGAAGCTTGAGGTTTCTGTGAACTGTGATGCCATGGCACCCTACCAAGGGTGACATAGTGAGACTCTGTCTCAAAAAAACACACACACAAACCAAAATGGTAACTTGGAAGTATTTAGGACACACAAGGTCTTTATGGAAAGAAAATTAACACATCTAACAAAAAACAGAATATGATCAAAATAAAGAGAGACATATTATGCTCTTCATAAGGATAAGTTAATATCGTAGAGATTAATTCTCTCCAAATTAATCTATACATTCAATTTAATCACAATCAAAATTTTACATGTCCTCCCAGCAACACCTATAAGTCAAACAAGTTGAAACTTGCATGGGTGAATCAGAAAGGATGCTGTCGACTGTGTTTCTTGGAAGTAAAATAATGGACCATAACACAGTCTGTCTCAAAACTTGTGTAGTGACCCATGTAATAACTTTCCCAGGAACTTGAGTAAACTTATTGTAAAATTTATGTGTAGGGCTAAAAATCTACAAGAAAGACTAAAGGCAGGGGAAGTACTTGCCCAAACAAATACTAAGGCATATTACAAAGCCATGGAAATAATGATATTGGAGCAAGATCAGATAAATCAATGAAACACAAGATCAATGGAACAGAACAAAGAGTGCAGAGATGGTTCCATATGGAAACTTAATATACATAAAAATGCTGTGCCAGATCATTTGGGGGAGGATGAATGATTGTTTAGTCATATATTCTGTTGGAAAAACTGGCTTCCATATGAGGAAAAATAAACTGGATACTTATTTAACACCACATTCAAAAGTGAACTTTAGATAAATAAAATCCTAAATATAAAAAGTAACACCATAAAGTTAACAGAAGAAAATATAGAGTATCTTTAGCACCTAGGGGACTTCCACCTTATGATAATGGCAGAGTAGCTTGTATTAGACTGATTCTCCTGTCAATGGCATTATAAATTCCAGACAAAATATAATAAATGACTATTTGAAGACACTGGAAAATGACTAAAAGCAGCAGAAAACTAGGATATATAATTTTAGAAAGCAGAAAAAACATACTGGGTGAGATATACTTTTATCTGGCTTTTACTCTGAGGGCACTCATCAGTTGAATGGTCTGTGAAGTAGAGCTAAAGCAGAAAGTGGCAACTTTACTGGGCTTATCGAGTCAGAAGTAAGAGTTCATGTCTACCAGAGGACCTGGAAATTGAGGGGGGTGGTAGATTATAGAATAGGCCACAGAAGAGGGAGTCCCAAAATCTGTATACATGTTTCCTTTAAATTCATAGTCAATTCCTGAATAGAGCATATGCAGGGTAAGAATCCAAGGAACTCGTGGAGAAAACAATAGCTGGACAACTGAAAGAGCTAAGCAGAAATTTCAGCAGGTCATCAGCACTGGGAATAAAGTTTGAAGTTTAAATTATGCCAAATTAAAGAGACTTGGCAGACACTGCTGGCTTTTGATCAACACCCTAGAAGGACTAGACCGTAAAATTTGAGACCATGTCCCAGGACTACAGGCTACACCCTCAAACTAATGGCAAAATCAAATAGACTTTCCTTAACTAATTTTAAAACCAAGCCTCTGCAGAATCAAGATGATCTGCAGTAATTTCAGTCTCTACTAGAATGAAACTCAATACTTTTCAATTTGAGAGGCTTGGCAAATTCAGAGCACAAAGAAAAATCAACAAGAAGCACCATAGTTACAAAAGGTAAAGAGAAAATCTTAAAACCAGTCAAAGGGCAAAAGCCATATTATATATAGGTGATTAATGATAAGAATAATTGTAGAGTTGACTTTTCTTCAGAACAATGGGGGCCAGAAGACAATGGAACAGCATCTTACAGTGTCAAAAGAAAAAGAATCAAGTGAGAATCCTATATTGAGAATAAACACTTTTATAAAATGAAGGCGAAATAAGGGAATTTTCAAATAAACACATGCTGTTAAAATTTATCACCAGCAGACCCATACTGTAAGAAATTCTAAGGAAGTTCTTCAGGCTTATGGGAAAATTCTGGCCTATTGAAAAATCAAATCTATAGGAAGAAATAAAGACTTTCAGAAATGTGAATTAATATAAAGACTATTTTATATTATTTATTAAATTTTGTAGAATTAATTTAATACTTTTAAAGCAAAAATGATAACAGTTTATTGTGGGATTTGTAACTTATGTAGAAGAAAACTATTAACAGTAGTATAGGTAAGAGAAGGAGTATGGATAGAATTGTGCATACATAAGGATGAAATTATACCTTATATATGAAGTGGTATATTATCACATGTAGGAAAGAGTGTGATAAGTTAGGATGTATAATCATCCCTAGAACAATCATTTAAGAAAATACAAAGGATTATACCTAAAAGCCATTAAAACAAACCAAATAAAATGCTAAAAAGAATACTAAATTAGACCAAGAAAAGCAGGAGAAAGGAAACCAAAAACAGAAGGGACAAATGGAAAACAAATAGCAGCATAGTGAACTTAAACCCAAACTTATAAATAGCTACATTATATGTATAATTAAGAGGCATAGATAGTCAAAGTGGATAAAAAAAAAAAGGAAAACCCAACTATAGCTGTTTACAAGAGACTTACTTTAAATATAAAGACAGGACAAAACAAAATGTCACACAAACACTATGCATAAGAAAACTAGTATTATTAAAAATGACTATCAGACAAATTGTATTTCAAAACAAAGAGCATTATCAGAACTAAAGAGGGTAATTTTATAATGATAGAAGATTCAATTCATCATGAAGATTTAAGAATCCTAAATGTATTCACAATAGAAAAACCTTCACAAAAGGACAGAATCAAAGACAAATTGGCGGAGGGGAAAGAGCAGGATGGCAGAATACAAACCTCCCCTGATGGTCCCTCCACACAAACACTGAATTCAATGACTGTCCATGCAAGCGACCTAGCACTTTCAGAAGAATCAGGAAATTAGATGAGTGATCATACTACCTGATTTTAACATAAAATCAAGAAAAGAGGTGCTGAAAGGGTAGGAAAGATAATCTTCCATTGCCTACATCACCTCTTGCCAATTCCCCCGTAGTGCTGCACCAGTGCCCAGAGTGGAGAGAGAATCTGTGTGTCCAGGGAAGGGAGAGTGAAGTGATTGTAGGACTTTGCATTAAAACTCAGGGCCACCCTGTCACAGGGGAACACAGGACAGGGCAGAATTAAGCCAGTGCCCATAGAGGAAGCATTTAGACCAGCCCTCCAAGAAAGAAATCCTCCACATTATAATCTGAGTTCCAGCTAGCCTCACCACTGGCTGACAACAAGCAACCTGGGAACTGGAAGAAGTTTGTAAGGCAGTTGGGACGCAAAAGCTATAGCCCTTGGGCATTCCTGGAGCTGACCTAGTAAGACATCAGCTGCTAAAACCAAGCCAGTGCTTGTGTCAACTCTCTCCCAATTCAAGGCAGTGCAGCTCAGAGACAGTGTTCTTCTACTTGGGGAATGGAAAGAAAAAAGTTCAGAGGACTTGGGTTTGCAACTTGGGTACCAGCTCAGGTACAGTAAAATAAAGTAGCAAGTACAGTCCCCAAGCCCTTTAGTCACCACCTGCTGACTAAAGACTCTTTGGACTTTGAATAAACAACAGAGGTAACCATGCAAAATTCACCAGGTGCTTTGGGTGAGAACGGGATGGTTTCAGGTATGACCTGGTGCTGGTGGCCATGAAAGACTGCCTATGTCACTCCTGCCCCAACTCCAGTAGCTCAGCACAGAGAGAGAATAGAGAATGAGAGACCCTGCCTGGTAATCCAGGGAGCTCTTCTATACCTGACCCAAGTACATCAAAGTGATATCACCAGGAGTCTGCAAGAGTCATAGCATTACTGGGCTTGGGGCACTCCCAGTGCTCATGTGTCTGTAGTAACCAAAGACTTAGATCACAACACTCAATTCCCTTTGAATATCTAGAAAGCCTTCTCAAGAAGTACAGGTTCAAACAAGCCCAGATTGCAAAGATTAAAATAAATACCTAACTCTTCAAAGCCCGGACATTGATGAACATACACAAGCAAAAAGAACACCCAGGAAAACATGACCTCACCAAACAAACTACATAAAGTACCAGTGACCAATCATGAAACAATGAAGATAGGTGACCTTTCAGAAAAAGAATTCAAAATAGCTATTCTGGAGAACTTCAAGACAACACAGTGAAGGAATTCAGAAGACTATCGACTATCAGAGAAATTTTTGAAAGAGATGGAAGTAATAAAAAAAATCGAACAGAAATTTTAGAGCATAAGAATTCAATTGACAAATTGAAAAATGCATGAGTCTCTCAACAGCAGACACGATCAAGCAGAAGAAAGAATTAGTGAATTTGAAGACAGGCTATTTGAAAATACACAGAAGAGAAAAAAGAAATCAGAATAAAAAATATTGCAGCATACCTAAACAATCTACAAAATAGCCTCAACAGGGCAAATCTATGAGTCATTGGCCTTATAAAGGGCATAGAGAAAGCGACTGGGATAGAAAGTTTATTCAAGGAAACAGAGAACTTTCTAAATTTAAAGAAAGATATCAATATTCAGGTACAAGTAGGTCATAGAACATCAAGTAGATTTAACCCAAATGAGAATACTTCAAAGCATTTGATAATCAAGCTCCAGACTGAGTGCAGTGGCTCATCTAATCCTAGCACTCTGGGAGGCTGAGGTGAGAGGATCACCTGAGCTCAGGAGTTTGAGGACAAACATGGGCAAGAGCAAGACACTATCTCTAATAAAAATAGAAAATTTCCTGGGTGTTGTGGCCAGCACCTATAGTCCCAGCTATTCAGAAGGCTCAAGCAAGATAATGGCTCAAACCAGAAGTTTGAGGTTGCTGTGAGCTAAGTTGATGCCATGGCACTCTAGCCTGGGCAACAGAGTGAAACTCTGTCTCAAAAAAAAAAAAAAAAGGAATAATCAAGTTCCCAAAGTCCCGAAAGTCATGGATAAGAAAAAGGTCCTAAAAATAACATATAGAGGAGTTGTGTTATATCTGGCAACAGACTTCTCAATGGAAACTTTATAAGCCAGGAGAGAGTGGCTTATATTCAAAGTGCTGAAGAGTATTATATCTTGCAAAACTATCTTTCAAACATGAAGGTGCAACAAAAACTTTCCCAGACAAACAAAAGATGAGAGTTTTCATCATCTGTCCTATCAGAAATGCTAAAACTAGTTTTTCAATCTGAAAGAAAAGGGCATTAATGAACAATAAGAAATCAACCCTTGATCAACCTTTGGCTGGGTGTGGTGGTTAACGCCTGTAATACCAGCACTTGGGAGGCCCAGGTGGGTGGATTGCCTGAGCTCACGAGTTCAAGATCAGCCTGAGCCAGAGCAAGACCCTGTCTCTATAAAATAGCTGAGTGTTGTGGCGGGTGCCTGTAGTCCCAGCTTCTTGGGAGGCTGAAGCAAGAGGATCACTTGAACCCAAGAATTTGAACTTGTTGTGAGCTAAGATGGCACAGCACTCTATTGAGGGTAACAAACTGAGACTCTGTCTCAAAAAAAAAAAAAAAAAAAAGAAAAGAAAAGAAAAGAAAAGAAAAAAGAAAAGAAAGAAAAGAAATCAACCCTGTATTTTCGGTCTGTTAGTGTTTTATAGGGAAAGTGTGTTTCTTGTAGACAACATATGCTTGGTTCTGTGTTTTTATTCATTCAGCCACTCTATTCTTTAATTGGAGAGTTTTCACATTCAATGTTATTACTGAGAGGTAAAGACTTACTACTGACATGCTACTATTTGATTTCTGATTGTTTTTTAGTCCTCTCTTTCTTTTTTACTTCTTTTCTGTATTCCATTGATGGTGTGTTTTAACTTCTTGCTTTTTATTTTTTGTGTATCGGTTGTACATATTTTGATTTGGGATTAACATGAGACTTGAAAAAAACATTTCTAACAATTTATTTTAAACATATGACATCTCTGGTCACAAACAAACAAACACAGGGAAAACTAACAGAACTTCTATACTTTAACTTCATGCCTCCCTGCTTTTTAACAGTTTGTTGTTTACCTCCATATCTTTTTCTACTATCTCTTAAAAAATTGTTGTAGTTATTTTTGATAGTTTTGTCTTCTGTTCTCCCTCTAAATCATTTATACACCACAATCACAGCAATAGAATATTCTGTATTTAGGCTCAGCACCTGTAGCTCAGCGGCTAGGGTGCCAGCCACATACATTGGGGCTGGCAGGTTCGAACCTGACCCAGGCCGCCAAACAACAATGACAACTACAACAACAACAAAAGAAATAGCTGGGTGTTGAGGTGTTCACCTGTAGTTCCAGCTACTCAGGAGGCTAAGGCAAGAGAATTGCTTTAGCCTAAAGGTTTGAGGTTGCTGTGAGCTGTGACGCAACGGCACTCTACCCAGGGCAACAGCTTGAGACTCTGTCTAAAAAAAAACAAAAGAAAAAGAAAAAGAAAAAAGAAAAAAAATTAGAATATTTTGTATTTGCATACTAATGGTTACTATATCTTCTGATGATTTCAAGGGTTGGAAAAAGATATTCCATGCAAATGGAAATTTTAAAAAGAACAGGAGCAGCTATACTTTTATTAGATAAAATATATTTTAAGACAAAAACTGTGAAAAGAGATAAAGAAAGTGTAATCATTCTCAAGAAGAGACCACAAAAAAATCTTTAAAAATTCATGAAAGAAATTTTAAAAAATTAAAAAAATTTTAAAACATATCAAGTATATTTTCTCTGTGATGGAATAAAAGTATAAATCAATAACAAGTGGAACACTGAAAAATATACAAATGCTATCTTTATAACATTATATATTGTTAATATATAATGATAAAGAGTTCAACTTAGCAAGAGGATATAACAATTATAAGGTATATATGTACCCAATATTGGAGCACCCAGATACATAAAACACGTATTATCACAGCTAAAGAAAAATAGATCCCTCTACAATAATCATTGGAGACCTCAATGCTTCACTTTCAAGATTTAACAGATCATCCACATAGGAAATTAACAAAAAAACATTGTACTTAATCTGCCTTATATATTGAATGGACCTAATAGATATCTACAGACCATTTCATCCAACAACTACAGGATACATGTTCTTTTCCTCAGCTCATGGATCATTCTCAAGAAGAGACCACAAAAGAAATCTTAAACGTCATGAAAGAAGTTTTAAAAATTCAAAAAAATTTAAATCATATCAAGTATATTTTCTCTGTGATGGAATAAAACTGTAAATCAATAACAAGTAGAACACTGAAAAATACACAATTTGCTGGGCCCTAAAACAAGTCTCCATATGTGACAAAGACCGAAATCTCACAAAGTATATCCTTTGATCACAAGAGAATTAAATTAAATATCAATAGCAATAAGATATATAAAAAAATCTCCAAATTGAAAATTAAATATACTTGTAAGTAACTTATTAGTCAAGAAGAAAGTCATAAGGGATATTAGAATAGTTTGGACTAAATGATAAGAACAAAAACATATCAAGACTCGTGGAATGTAGTTACAGTTCTCAGGTGGATATTTACAGATTTATGTTTATTTACTTATAGCTTTAGTTGCTTATATTAAAAAAGAATGATATAAAATCAAATTGCCTAAGCTTTTGATTTCCTAATTTAATTAGAAAATTCCTAATTTCTTTCCTAATTTAAGAAAGTAGGAAAAAACAGGTGGCACCTGAGGTTCAGTGGGTAGGGCGGCCGGCCCCATATACCAAGGATGGTGGGTTCAAACCTGGCCCCAGCCAAACTGCAAGAAAAAAATAGCCAGGCGTTGTGGTGGGCACTTGTAGTCCCAGCTACTCAGGAGGCTGAGGCAAAAGAATTGCCTAAGCCTAGGAGTTGGAGGTTGCTGTGAGCTGTGACATCACAGCACTCTACCCGAGGGCGATGAAGTGAGACTGTCTCTAAAAAAAGAAAGAAAGAAAGAAAGAAAGAAAGAAAGAAAGAAAGAAAGAAAGAAAGTGGAAAAAAAGAACAAAGTATGTTGAAGATAGAAAACAAAGAGCAGAAATCAAGGAAAAAGAAAATTCACAAACAATAGGGAGAAATCAAGAGAACCAATAGTTATTTTTTAAGAGATTAATAAAATTGAATACAGAGCTAAACAGGTAAAGAAAAAACCCCACAATTTACCAACATTAGGGCTTATCAAGGAGATATCCTTAGAGATCTTACAGATATTAAAAAGATAAAAAGGGAATATTACAAACAACTTTATGCCAATAAATTTAATAAATTATGTAGACAAATTTTGTTACCAAACTAGTATAAGGAGAAGTAGAACATTCTAATAGCTATATTTCTACTAAATAAATTAAATTTTTAAAAACCTTTCAAAAAGAAAATTCTAGGCACAGATGACACTACTGGTGAATTACATAAAATATTTAAATAAGAAATAACACCATTAATATATACTTTTTTCAGAAAACAAAGGAGAATAGAACATAATAAAATGTATCATGACTGAATGAGATTCATATCAGGAACGGACGATAAATGTGATTTATCACATTACTAGAAGACAAAGGGAAAATCATAGGATCACAGATCCTTTCAATAGATGCAGAAAAAGTGATAAAATTCAACATGCAATCATGATTTTAAAAACCATTAACAATTTGCACTGTTTGATAACATCCTCAATCTGCTAGAGGTTTCATTAAAAAGCCTCCAGCTAATATCATAAAAATATCAAAAAAACTAAATGTTTTCCCCTCAAAACTAAGAACAAAGTCAAGATATTTCCTTTCACTTCTATTCAACATTATAGTGGTAATTCTAGCCAGGGCAACGAAGACAAAAAAAAAGAGTAAAAGACATAAAGCTTAGAAAAGAGGTAAAGTTATCTTTATTCACTGATGTGATCATGTGTGTACCATCTTAAGAAATCTATAAAAGAAACTATCAAGCTCAGAACCAGGATCAATTTTTATTTTTTGAGACAGAGAGTCACTCTGCTGTTCAGACTAGAGTGCCATGGCATCAGCCTAACTCACAGAAACCTCAAATTTCTGGATTTAAGTCATCCTCCCACCTCAGCCTCCTGAATAGTTGGGATTATAGGTGCTCACCACAACGCCAGGCTAATTTTTCCATTTTTAGTAAAGACAGAGTGTTGTTCTTGCTCAGACTGGTCTTGAACTCCTGAACTCAAGTGATCCTCCTTCCATGGGAGGCATGGAGTGCTAGGATTACAGGCATAAGCCACCATGCCTGGCCTTAGAAGAGTCAATATTTTAAAAAATTAATTTTATCTATGTAGTACCACAATTAAAAATTAAATAAAAATAATACCATTAACAATAGCCTTAAAATCCACAAAGTTCTTAGGAATAAATTATCAAGAGATATGTAAGAACTCTACACCAAAACTAGAATTGAATTAGCTGCGTATTGTGGTGGGGCATCAGTAGTCCCAGCTACTTGGGAGGCTGAGGCAAGAGAATCGCTTAAGCCCAAGAGAGTTTGAGGTTGCTGTGAGCTGTGATGCCATAGTATTTTACCGAGGGTGACATAATGAGACTCTGTCTCAAAAAAAAAAAAAAAAAAAAAAAAATCTAGAATTGAAGTAGCCTTAAGCCTATAGAGAACTATACCACATTCATGGATTAGAATAATTAATATTATTGAGATGTTAGTTCTCTCCAAATTTATGTAAAAATTCAACAAAATCTCAATTAAAATTATAGCAGGATTTTTTAAAGCACAAATTCATTCTAAAATTTATATGAAAATATAAACAACCTAGATTATTTGAATTAATCTTGCAAAAGGAAAGCAAAGTTGAAGGACTTATCCTACCTGATTTCAGGACTTATTAAAAAATCACAATAATCACGATAATGTGGTAATGGCCTAAGGATAGATTTATAAATCAATGCAATAGAACAGTGTCCAAAATAGCACCACACATACATATGGTTAATTGAAAAAAAAAAATTTTTTTTTTTTTTGAGACAGAGCCTCAAGCTGTTGCCATAGGTAGAGTGCTGTGGCATCAAGCTCACAGCAACCTCCAATCCCTGGGCTTAAGCAATTCTCTTGCCTCAGCCTCCCAAGTAGCTGAGACTACAGGTGCCCACCACAATGCCTGGCTATTGTTTGTTTGTAGTTGTCATTGTTGTTTGGCAAGCCTGGGCTGAATTCAAACCCGCCAGCTCTGGTGTGTATGGCTGGCACCTTAGCCTCTTGAGTTACAAGGCACTGAGCCGGTCAATTGAATTTTAACAAAGGTACTAAGGCACCCTTAGGTGGAAAAAGATTTTGCAACAACGTTTGTTGCAATAACTAGATATCTCCATGGGGAGAAAAATGAATCTCAACCTCTAGCTTATGTTATACCTAAAATTAATTTCAGAAATTAATTAAATATCTAAATATTAATTAGAAATATTAAAGATCTAAATGCAAAAGCTAAAACAATAAAACTGGATGCAAACACGGGAGAATATTTTCACAACCTTGCTGAGAGGTTCAACAGGCAAAATTGACAAAAGATTAAAGCTGATACATTTTTCAAGAGAAGACGATAAGCCACAGACTAGGAGGAAATATTTGCAAAAGATTTATTTGGTATAGAAATGTTATTCAAAATATACAACCTAACAGTAAGAAAAGAAAAACCCAATTCAAAAATGAGTAAAAGACCTGAATAGACACTTCAATAAAGAAGATACACATATAGCAAATAAGCACATGGAAAGATGCCTATCATCATATGTCATTAGGGTCTTGCAAATTGAGACAATGAGATACCAACACATACCTGGTAAAATGGTCCAAATCCAAAACACTAACAACACCAAATGCTGGCAAGAATGTGGAGCAACAGGAACTCTCATTTATTGCTGGTGGAAATGCAATAAAGAGACAGAGTGTATAGCTACTTTGGTATAGCTACTTCGGAAGATAGTTTGGCAGACAGTTTCTTATGAAACTAAACATGCTGTTATCATACAATCTAACAATTACACCCCTTGGTATTTACCAAAATTAGTTGAAATCTTCTGTCCATACAAAACATGCACACAGATGTTTGTAACAGCTTTATTCACAAATTACCAAAACTGTCTTTTCATAGGTAAATGGATAAATAAATCAGTACATCTGGGCAACAAATATTATTCAGAGATACGAAGAAATGAGCTATATGTTATACACTGAAAAGACATGAAGAAATTTTCAATGCATATTACTAAGTGGAAGAAGTCAATCTTAGAATGTTACACACTGCATGATTCCAACTATATGACATTACAGAAAAGGTGAAACTACATAATAAAACTATGGAAAAAAAGATCAGTGGCTGCCAGGGGTTATGGGAAGGGAAAGACACATAGACAGAGCCCAGATTATCATTAGGGCAGTGAAACTACTCTGTATAATACCTATAATAGTGAACATATGCTATGCATTTGTCAAAACTCATAAAACAGACAACACCATGAATAAACACTAATGTAAACTATAGACTTTGGGTTATAACGATGTGTCTATGTAGGTCCCCCAATTGTAACAAATGTACCACTTTGGTGTAGGATGTTGACAGGGGGGAAGGTGTGCATGTGTGTAGGTAGGGGGTACATGGAAAACCCTCTGTACTTTCTGTTCAATTTTGCTAAGACCCTAAAATTGCTCTTAGAAATAGTCTATTTTAAAATTTGATACATGTTGATACATCAAAAATATGAACTTCTGTTCATTAAAAAATGAAAAGGCAAGCCACAGAATGGGAGAAAATGTTTGTAAAACACATATATGACAAAAGACTTGTATCGGGAATATATAAAGACTCCTTCAACTCAATATCAAAAGAGCAAAGGCCCAATTTAAAACAAAAAAGGTAAAAGACTTGGACAAAAGAGGTACAGAATTAACCTATAATTACATGAACTAAAAACCCAATTTAAAACAAAAAGGGCAAAAGACTTTAGAAAAGAGATACAGAAATGACTGGTAATCACAGAAAAGGTGTTTAATATCAGTAGACATAGGGAAAAGCAAATTAAAGCTAATGAGAGATATCAAAATACTAAAATTAAAAACATGGGCAATATCAAGTGTTGATAGGGTTGTGGAGCACCTGGAATGCACCTGGAGCACCTGGTTGAAGTATAAAATGGTAAAACTACTTTGGAAAACTCTTTGGTAGTTTCTTTTGAGGGTGAAATAGATCTTCCTACCCTATGACCCAGTAATTCCATTCCTAGGAATAAAAATGAATACACACACACACAGAGCTTTTACACGTATGTTTATAGCAGCTTTATTTAGAATAGCCAAAAGCTGGAAGCAGCTTTTATGTCTATAACTAGATGAATGGATAAACAATCTATAATATATTATTCAACAATAAAAAAGAGAAATTCCTAACACATGAAATGACATAAATGAATTTGAAAAACACATTGAATGAAAGAAGACAGCCACTCCAGTTATATGAAGTTCTAGATTATAAAAAATTCAATCTATGGTGATGAAAATTAGAATAGTATTTGTCTTTTCTGGAGTGATTAATCAGAAAGTGGTAAGAGAGAATTTTTCAGGTTGATGAAAATGTTTTATATCTTTATGGCAGTAGTGGTCACATGAATGTATATACTTGTCCAAACTCATTCAAATACATACTTACACTCCGTGCATTTTTTGAATTTAAATTATAACCTAATAAAAATAAACACTCAACATAGGGTAAAAGGATATGAATATATCTAAATAAAGGATTTTCCATGAAGAATAACAGATATAGGAAACAGGTGACAGAATGAAAGAAGATAATTTGCATCGTCTAAGCCCACAAGAATAAAAAGGAACTCTTGACAATAACGAAGACAACAAGCCTGAATAGAAAGTTGGCCAAGGGTATGAGTCAGCAGTTTACAGTCCTTAGTCAAATTAGGTATGTGCATACATGTTACGTGTATCTGACTTTACCATTGCTAGCTGTAGATTCTAATGAAATTTTCACATGGGTCCATAGAGGATATGCTGCATGAAGTTCATCGTGGTGCTGTTTGTGAAGCAGAAATTGGGGCAGTCTGGAGTCTATCGGTTAAGGGGTGTATAGACAAGCATGCTGGTGCTACCCTCTGGGGCACTCCACTGAAGTTAGGAGAGAGGCTAGATGCACACACTGCAATATACATGGACCTTCCAGACATAAATTCTGAGTGGAAAAAGAAAAACAATGAAATCTGTAATACACATTTAGATTAATGGAAAACTGTATTAAAACCAAAGCAACATTACATTTTGTCAAAATATGTACAAAACCCAATCTGCTAAACAAACTAAAATGGTTGCCTAGGGTGGGTGGAGAATGCAAAGGAAAATGAGGATAAAATAGAACAAATCAATAAAATAAGAACAGAGCTTTGCACAGAGCAGTTGTGACACTGTGTCATAAACCGAGGAGTTGGATCAATGACACCTGAGCATGTGTGCACACACTCATGCTCTCTCTTTCTCTCTCTCTCACACACAAATTTATTGAGGACATACTATATTCCATGTATTATTGTGCATCACATGAATTAACTCATCTAGCTTTCATAATAAAGAGGAACTATTGTCATTATACATTCCTCATGTTACAGATGGGGAAAATGAGGCACAGAGAGTTCAGGTAGATTTCAAAGGTCACACAGCGAGTCCCTAGTGGAACCAGCATTCAAACTAAGCAAGCCTGAAGTCCACACTGTTACTGCTCACTATGCCTCCAGAGGAACCCAGGGCTGTCAACCAAGTAAGAATGGTAATCCAGAGCAAGCAGGGTCTGTGCCTTCAGCCCAAATAAATATCCCACCAGCATTTCCTTAAGTTCAGCAGTGGCAGGGAGGGAACCAGGTGGGAGCCCATGTGGTTTTGATAGAACATCCATTCAAGCAGAGCTTAAATATTATAGCGGCACTGTTGGTGCAGTTAAATTTAAAGATCTGTCAGTTTATGATGAATTTTTATTTTTAAGGGTTTCAAGTAAGCTGTAAACATTCACTTCAGACTGAAATTCCCTCCATTTAACACCTGGGAGGGGCAGAGCTCAAGGGCAGAGGAGGGAAGCTGTGGGGAGTGGGGAGAAGATTGTGGGCACTGGCCAGCTGGGAACGGGTGTAGGGGGCACCTCTTTTAAGCCTTATCTTCAGGAGAGGGTATTAGAGATAGATGCCCCATAATGAGGGAGGTCAACAGCTCCCCCAAAGGAAGCAGGGCCATTCTCTTTGAGATCCAAATTTAGTTTCTTTTTTCTACCTTCCCAGCAAAGCAGGGCTGTAATGGACACTTATGAATAACAATCTCTTGGGAACTGTTTGCAGATCTATTGCTGGAGGAAGGAAGGAAGTCAGGAAATGGTATGTGTGGTATGGATGTAATTTTTTTAATGCATACATACATGTGGAAAAGGGCCTAATATTTTATAAATTTTCCGAGGCACATAACAAGTGGAGTTGCTGAATCATAGGGAAAAATCTTGGCTGAAACTTTTTTTGTTTTGAGACAGAGTCTCACTATATCAACCCTCCGTAGAGCACTGTGGCATCACAGCTCACAGCAACCTCAAACTCTTGGGCTTAAGCGATTTTCTTGCCTCAGCCTCCCAAGTAGCTGGGACTACAGGTGCCCTCCACAATGCCCAGCTATTTTTTTGTGCAGTTGTCATTGTTGTTTAGCTGGCGCCAGCTGGGTTCGAACCCGCCAGCCTGGGTGTATATGGCTGGGGCCCTACCCACTGAACTATGGGCGCCGCCCTTGCTGAGGACGCTTTAAACAGCAATTCAGCTCACTTAGAGGCTTGTCTCCAGAAGATGGAGGAGGGAGACTGACTGGGTCCTCTAATCTCCCAAGTGTTTGGCAGCACATGGCATGGCCAGCCAGGGTGCCACTCTGCTTGCTTCCTTGCCTCCACTTTCCACACTGCCTGAGGACCTGCTGCCTCTGGATGGAGTTGATGGACCAGGAGGTACCTGGGAGGATGAACAGGGATTAATGACAACAGCTATCATTTACTGAGCTCTTCAAGTGTGCTGGCCTCTGTGCTGATGTCATTTCTAGACTTCAGAGCAGTCCTATGAAATAGGTATTATAGTTTGGACTTTTCTGATTGATAGAAAACCCAGCTAGGACTACTTTAAGCAAAAATAAATAAATAATAAAATAAAAAAGGATCTATCAGCTACTGCTGCATAATTAACCACTTCCAAATTCAATGTTTACAATGATAAGTATTTATTCTTGCTCATGAGTCTATAGCCAGCTAGGTGGTTTTTCTGGTCTCATTGGACTCAGGTTCTGTGGTCAGCTCTGCGGATTTTGGTTGGGCTCTCCCATGCGTTTCCAGCTAGCAGGAATGATCCAGGATAGCTGTGGCTGGGACCGCTGGGTCATTCCTCCTCTAGAAGGCTGGCCCAGACCCAAGCTGTAAGAGAGAGAATGTAAGTGTGCAAGGCCTGCTGAGACCTAGGTCCACAACCTGCTCTCCACTGCTTCCACCACATTCAACCGCCCAAAGCAAATCACAAGATCAACCCAAATTCAAGCAGTGAGGAAACAGATTTCACTTCTTGGTGGAAATTACCGTAAAACCACATATTGCAAGAACAAGGACACAGGGAGGGGTGGAAAAGTGTAACCATTTTTGTAATTAATCTTCCATAAGGAATTTGTTGGTTCTTATATCTGAAAAGCTAGAAGAATCTTGCTTTAGGAATAGCTTGATGCAGTCACTCAAATAATATTGCCATCTCCTGAGTAGGCTCTGCTCCATGGGTTGCTCTATTATTGGACGGGTTTTTCCTTCAGTGTGTTGCACATCCTTACAACTTTAAGCCGGCTGAAAAGAGATAACGGCTGTTCCCTCACTCTCATTGGCTGAAGTTGGGTCACATGTCCATCCTTGGACCAATCACTGGGGCTGGTGATAGTGGGAGTGGAGTGCTGAGTAGCTCCGTCTCTGAGCCCTGGATGGGGTTACTCCCAAACCGTGTAAGCCAAAAGTGGCAGAGGAAGGGTCCTCTACAGGAAACTGGGGGTACCAAGGAAAGCGATAGGGCAGCACAAGGCCCAGGTGTCCACTACAAGTGTTATTTCTGTTTTATAGAGGAGAAAATGAAGGCTCAGAGAGGATAAGTGCCTTGAGGGAAGTGAGCCATTGTTAGAACAGGACTGCAGTGTGGGGACATCTCCGTCTCTTTACGGAGCCTGCACACTTTCCACAGCACATGGCTGCCTCTCGCGAGAATATTCCTTAATCCAGGTTGTTTGCTTACTCCTTTCTCCAACTTTGGGTCCTCTCCTTGCCCTGACCTCAGAAGGCAGCAGCAGTTTGACGAAGAGTCTAGAAGCTATGCCATTTGTGGAATCGCTGAAGGTACTAGGGCTGAATGGTTTGGAGAAGACTCGGGGGGCTGAGGGCTGTCCCCAGCATCTGAGTAGCTTCTCAGGAGGAGCCCACACAGCTGACCCCACACAGACCCGGGGCCAAGGAGACAGACACAAGAAAAACGAATGGACAGTGAGGACCTCTTAGAGTGGAGGGGAATAGGTGGGAAGGGTGAGTGGGAGGAAGGAGGAGGAGGAATTAGAAAGGGAGGGGCAGATAAGAAAGGGAGGAGGAGGGATAAGAAAGGGAGGGGCAGGAGCATGAAGGCAGGGATGGAGGGGAGGGGCACGCGGGGCCTCAGAGGTACCCCGAGCTGTCCAGATGTTCCCAGGGGACCTGTGCATTGGCTTCATAAGGTCAACTCTGTGACGTGGGATTCTCAGACAGTGACTTAGCCAAATCAGGGCAAAACCCAGACAGGAATTACAGTCTCCTAATCCTCCTTCCCCGTGCCAGGAGGCATCTCCTAAATTCTAACCTAAAGGGCTTCTCTGGAGCCCCACCAATAAGAAAGCATAGTGGTGAGACTACAGCCTTTGCCTTGGTGAGAGTGGGGTTTGAATCCTCTTTGACATTCCCCAGCTGTGTAACAGGAGGCAAGTTGTTCTACCCTTCTGAGGATAGCCCCAGCCTCCCAGGGCTGTCTAAGAACCTAGTGACCTAAGGGGAGCCATGTGCCCGTGCAGAGTGGGAGCCCAGCAGACCCTGTACAGTTGTGCACATGTAAGCCCTCAGGGTCCTGCTTATGTCAGGCCCTGTACAGCACCCCCATCAACTCAGAAATAGGTTCCAGGTGCCACAGAAAGGAAACCAGGAGCCCTGAGGGGCCCTCCCCAGAACCCCCACCCCAGCCTGCCTTTCTCCTTTCTTCTTGTTGCCTCCTGGTGCCCACCGACACACAAATCTCTTTCACCTCAAACTGCAAGAACCCAGCAGCTGATTTAGGAGTGTGCTCAGGTCCCAGAATGTAAACCGTTTCTCACCAGGAATGTGTAAACAACCCATAAAGCAAAGGATTTGGGGCCTGATCACGTGGCCCAGCTGCCCATAAAACCAAAGCATTGATCTGCGCTCTCCAGCAAACCTCTAAGCCATGGGAATGATGGAGGGACTGCGTCTTGGAAACCTGTAATCTCCCACATACATCTCAGGTGGCATGTTTGAAGTCCTGGGATGAGTTATTTATATTATTTTTGCAACGTGTACTGAAAGAGCATTAGCCAAAACTCCTGGCTATGGGGCTTACTGGGGCCTGGCCACTTAAAAAAAAATAAAGGGGCACAAGGAGTGCCCCTAGCAAGTTGCTCAGGAGCCAGGGTTCCTCTGGGCAGCCATGTAATCAAAGCCAGATCATTTACCATGGACTTTCCCAAACCCAGGCTGCTCCAAGACCATCTTCTCAAGTTCTGCCATTGTCTGTGTACCACCTGACCTATTATTTATTTTAGCCTTTTTGTTTCAAATTACTACTTTTTATTTAGCTTTCTTCCAAATAATATTCATGAAATCTTGAGTTTGCTGAGTTTTATTTTTTCTTATACATTAAAATACATTCATAGTTTAAAGTAACAAATACTCACTTTGTGTCATGTAAAATCATCTAGCGTAATTACCAGTGTGCCACACTCAGGAGGAAATGCTGGCCTAGTCAAACATGCTCACTGAACAAATCAGAAAACTGAGATCCATAGAGAAAGGGTCTTATTCAAGGTCATGCAACTATTTAGAGGCAGGTTGGGAGAAGAAGGAATTCATAATAACAGCTACCTATTTATTGAGCATTTGGTATGCACTCAGCATTGTACTAAGCCCTTTCTGGGTGTCATGGTTCACATAACAACGAGATAGTGTCTGTCACGGTCCCAATATTGCAGAACTGAAGGCCAGAAAGGTTAAATGACTTGTTCAAGGTCACACAGCTAGTCAGTGGGTGGCTGTACCAGCATTTTAACTCAGGTCTGCCTGACTTCAAAGTCTGGTTCTTAATTATGCAAGGGAAAGAGGGGAAAGAGGAAAAAGAGAGTGGAAGGAAGGAAGGAAGGTGATACTTACTGCTAGCAACTGTTACACCCATTGCTGTAGCCTTCTCTGCTTACCCATTCTGTGCCTTTGTTCACATTCTCATTTTAGCCTAGAGCTGCTACAAAGAACAGTGTCTCACCCTCAAAGCCTTGGGCATAGAAATAGACAATTTCAGGGTCCCAGTGTGATGTTACAAAAGGGAACATTCTACCACTCACACCCTCAGTAGAGGCCCTCGCAGAGCTGTAGCTACAAATGCTGGATTTATACTTGGACAATTAGGTTTTGGATTACCATACCTAAAATCAAATCCCAGCTTCTCTGCTCCCTAATTGAGTAAAAATTGGGCAAGCCGCTCAACTTTGCTCAATCTCAGTGTCCTGTGTATCAAGTGGAAATAATGTTAATATCTACCTCATAGGATTTTAGTGAAGGATAAAAGTACTACTGCATGTAAAAATGCTTATCATAGAGCCTGGGACATGGTGACTAAAATTCTTTAAAAAGTGAAAAGGGATCACATGGAGGGACAGTATGGAACAATACCCATCCACCAGCACCTGACCAAATATCTGCAACCACCATGTAGACCACAGCTCAGAGCTACTCCGTCAAGAGATGCGGAGGCACGGAGGGAAGGAGCATGGGCTGAGGAGCAGAATTCTAGAGCTAGTTGTATACCCAATTTTGTGCAGGAGGACGAGTCCCCAGATGTCCTTGGATGAGCCTGCTTTTCCCTGTCTTGGTTTCAATTCTCAGGCAACATTCTAAAATAGAATGCAACATTCTAAAATAAAAAGTAAATGTTTGGAACAATCTGGGTTATGTCCTTATTTCCCCCAGAACAGGATGTTTTGATCCCAGAAGCTCCTAGGGCATAAACCCGAGCCGTTAGGATGTGCGGCATGTACAAATGAGACTCCTTCTGCCCTGGGCAGCTTTTCTGAGCCTAGTGGGACCATGGCGACCACCATTGTACTCTACTCTGTGCTTCTATGAATATGACTATCTTAGATTCCACATTTGAGGTCATAAGGGGTTAATATTCAGAATATATAAGGAACTCAAACAGCACAATAGCAAACAACATAAAATCTGATTTAAAAATATGCAGAGGGGCAGCGCCTGTGGCTCAAAGGAGTAGGGCACTGGCCCCCTATAATGGAGGTGGCAGGTTCAAACCCAGCCCCGGCCAAAAACTGCAAAAAAAACCCCCCAAAACAAAAAAACGCAGAGGATCTCAATAGACATTTTTCAAAAGAAGACACACAAAAGGCCAACAGAGATATGAAAAGACCTGCACCATCACTCATTATTAGGGAAATGCAAATCAAAACCACATGACATATTATCTCATACCTGTTAGAATGGCTGCTATAAAAAAGATAAAAGCGTTGCAAGAATGTGGAGAAAAGGGAACCCTTGTCCATTGTTGGTGGTGATGCAGATTGGTATGGCTGTTATGGAAAACATTATGGAGGTGCATCAAAAAATTAAAAATAAAACTACCATATTATCCAGAAATTCCATTTTTGAGTGTACAGTGATACCTTGGAACTCCAATTTAATCCATTCCAGAACCCCGTTCAAGTTCCAAATCATTTGAGTTCCAAGATAATTTTTCCCCTTTAAAATAATAGAAACTGGATTAATCTGTTCTTGGGTTCCACAAACTCAAATTTTCAAAATGATTTTAGTAGTATATACACTGGATTTTAAGGTAAAATATTAACAAGTGGTAATACTTGAATAAAAATGTAAATTAATAAAACTAAAAATATAAAAACCTAAAAATATAAAGGTCTGTTTTGTCACAATTGAACACTTAGGTCAAAACATACCCTTTACTGTTCACAAACTCCTTAAAGTTCTTTACAAACTTTTCTGCTGCTTCTCAACTAGAACTGCATAACAACACTATGGATTCCAGTCCTTAAAGTCTGCAATCACCCAGTCCTGGCTTTAAAGTCCTCCTCTTGAGCACTAGTATCAGGCCTGCCTTTCACTCAGTTGTCATGGAGAACCTTAGCTTCACAGATTACTGTCTCAGAAATCACATCACTAGCCAGCTATTTTTTATTAAACCAAACTAAAAGGAGTTTTTCCATCTCTTCCATACTTTTTGATCTCCTAGAGGTCAGCGTTGTAACCCTTTTCGCCACATTAGCTGCTTTGATAGCTTCCTTACTTTTCAAAATCATACAAACAGTTGATTTAGGCATCCCAAACAGTAGTAGCAAGATCAGCCCCATGTGTACCGCTTTCATGCTTGGCGATAAGATCTTTCTTAACTTCGACTGTAGCTCTAACAGCTTTCCTCTTATTTTCCTCATTACACTTTTTAGGACCCATGAACGATACACTTAAAAAATAACACAAAACAGACACAAAAGCATAAAATTAGCAGTGAAAATCACACGAGATGCTTTCACTTCCAACAACGAACTGAACGATGAAGCGTATGGGGAAATGTAGGCACAAAAAAATGTAGGCCCATGAACAGCATGCTGGGCATTTGGATTCCAAAGCCGCGTTCCTATTTGGGCAAAATTTGCTGTAATTTTTTCTTCAGATTCCAAGTTGATTGAATTCTGGGGCATTCAGAGTCTAGGGTCAATATTATATATTCAAAGGACTTGAAAAATCAGTATCTTGAAGAGATATCTATGCTCCCATGCTTATTGCACCATTATTCACAATAGCCAAGATATAGAAACAAGCTAACTGTCCATGGGTAAGTGAACAGACAAAGAATATACATAAAAACACACACTACATACACAAGGGGATATTATCCCACCTTAAAAAAGGTGATTGTACCATTTGGAACAACATGGATAAACAAGAAGGACGTTATGCTAAGTTAAATAAGCCTGGACCCTTAAATTTTAATGAACATTTTTATGTTGAGTCTGGGGCTTGTGAGTGCTCAAGGTGCTATCCAGGTTCATTGAGATCAACCTTTTAATTTTATAAATTTGGGAACTCTGTGCACACGGGCACACACACACACACAGAGTTTTATACGTACGTGAGGGGCAGCATTCACATGTCTGAGGTTTTGCCTTTAACTCTGAAATTGCTACTGACTTGAATAACCTTGCTAAACTTCAGTTTTTCCAACTGTAAAATGGGCACAGTCAAAAGCCTCCTTCAAACAACTATTTTGAAGATTGTAGTAAGTCTATACAGGACTTTGTACAGTGACTGACATGTGGTAAAGACTTAATACACAAACCTAATACACAATTCCTTGTTTATGAGAAACATATTTTCATGGCCTGATTTAGGAGATAGAGATAGCTTGGGAAATGTTTGCTGGGTTCTTGAAAAGAGAAAAATATAAAGGTGGATTTTTACCAAGTCCACTGATGAAAATCTATTGCATTGTCAGATAAGTATTAGCTATAAGATCTGTTGCATTTCCTCATTCCACACACATTTCTTTGAGTATCAACCAAATGAAGCCACAATGCTGACTCTTCAGCAGTAAGGCTAAAGATACTGCCCAGCTCAAGCTGCTCAAACACCCCAGTCTAGAGGCGAAGGCGAATGACAACCAACCAGGTATAAAGGCAGGCCGCACACAGTCTGCACCACTAATAAAGCTCCATGAATGTTATGAGGATGCTCAGGAAAACATGTAATTCTAACTAGCAGGATCCAGTAGGCAGGAAGGCAGCCTTTGAGTAGATCCTTAAATATGGGAAGAATTTCCTGTTTAAAAAAAAAGAAAAGAAAAGAAAAGAAACTTCGCATGTCTGTGGGTCCAAATTCCACCCACCCTTCAAAAGCCACTTCTTCCCAAAAGCCTTCCAGGAGCACTCTTAAGGAGAAGCGTCCCCTCCCTCCTCTTTGGAAATCCTTTTGAAGCTCTTTATCTGCCCAGCTTGTAGGGTTCTTATCGCATACTATTTGGTATTTTTGTATTTCTGTGGCTCTTTTCCCCACCTGGAGGTTTTTTAAAGAAAACTCCCTAAGGGCCTTGCCCCTGCAGACAGTGAACACTCAATAACTGAACTAAATTGAATGCAAAGTTGCTGACCCAAAGCCCAGCCTTGGGTCCCTGGGATGGAAATCCAGCATGCACATGCTCTAATCGCAGGCTCCTTGGAGTGCAAGGTAGCTCTGCAATAAAGAAGACCAGGACATGTGAGCCCTGCCACCCAACCAACCCTGCACCCTCTCCACAAAGCCACCCTGCCCTGGTGGCCCGTGCAGCCAGGCCCCCAAACAAAGCTCATGGTCTACTGGGTTAGCGTGACTGCACCAGGCAGGCTCTGGCTTTAGGTTCCTTGGGAGTGAAAGTGGGGGATGGGCATACTCTTAGCTGGGAATCATATGGTTCTTCCTTTCTTCCTCCTAACACTGCAAAATAGGTGGTATCATTTGACCTAGTTTACAGATGAGGGAGTGGAGGAATTCAAGATAACCCAATTAGTAACCTGGGAGTCATCCTTCCTTTCACCACCCCACAAACCAACTCATTCCCTGTGCTGGCCATTTTATCTTGGAATGTTTCTCAAATCCATTCTTTTCTCTCTCTGGCACTGCCACTGCCTGAGTCCAAGCCATCTTCTCCTCTCGCTATGTAAACACCACTCTGACCTCAATACAGTAGCCAATGACTTTTTGGTTTAAAATATTTTCAGTATAATTTCTTTATACATATAACTACAATACACATACACACAGACACCCCCATCCCCCCCACGCATATATATATAATTTGACAAACACCTAAAAAGGATCAAAAATATGCTTTATTTAGCCAGTATCATTTTTTTCCTTTTTAAAAATTTTGTTCAGTTCCTCTATTTCCACCCCTTCCCTTACCACAGCACCGCTCCTTCCATGCCAACAACCTAGTGTATGTTGTTCTGTGTTTTTAACTGGGTTCATTTAATCCTAAGCACATATTTGTATTTCTATTTACATAACAGAGTTTACTTGTTATTGTTTCTTTTTTTAAAAATGGGGCCATACTAAAAGCAAACATATGAAACAATATTATAGTTTCCTGCACTTAATGACACTTGACCCAAATCATCTAGTAAGCTATAATTCATTCTGTTTAATGACTGCTTAAGATTCCACTGTGCAGATGTATTAATATCAGTTTATTTGATCATCATCCTAGTGATGGTCATTTTTATGTTTCCAGTTTTTCACTACTGGGAGGAATGCTGCAGTCAGTATCAGATAGGGTTTTTTTTGTTTGTTTGTTTTTTTAATTAATTTATTTTTTTTTTATTATAGATAAAAATATGCACCATAGATGTGGCCCAACCCATCACCCTCCCTCCACCCAAACCTCCCCCCTCCCTTCCCCTTCCTTGGTCCTTTCCTCATAGTCTTGTGGTATA